>CAJUYH010004306.1:0-27785 GCA_910591685.1 Galerucella tenella
GTTTTGGTTTGGACGCGCAACACTGTTGACAATATGTAGCCAGACACAAGTTGTGTCCTACAAAAATGTTGCCAACACCCGTCAACATGTTGCCAACAATTGGCAACATTTTGTTGTTTGGTTTGTTGATATCTTAGTTTTATAACGACATAATCGATTCAAAGTGTATCTATGGCCAGGGTTGTATGTTATTCATCTTGTCTGGTACTGACGATAATTATATCATTTGCCAAATAATTATACATAACGAATTATTGACGAATTAAAAGGATATTACATACTTAGTCTTAATAACTAAGCAGAACAGGAAAATTAAACAGCAGGAAGTTTTAATTGATTTTGAAGTGGCTTTACAAAATTCCATGTCAACAAAATAGTAAGTATATCACGTAACAAAAGTTCTAAGCGAGGTTTTAAGTAAGTAGAATAGTTTTCGCACGAATCCGCGCGTGCCTAAATCTCACGAGTGTGTAATGGGATTACAACTCTTGTAACGTACTATACTTTTTCTACGACCATCTATTTAAATAACGCGACTTATTTTTTGGTAAATTGTATGTGTTGTTAACATTTAGGGGCATTACTCTTTTAATCTAAAATGTATTTCACTAATGCTAAAAGCTTTTATATTTTTCAATTGACTCAATGTATGCAAATAGATCAAATAAATTAGTACGTAGATAAAAATTTCATTGCAATTTGATTAAACAAAGGAATTTAAGTTTTTTTTTTATCTAAACGCACGTGTATATCATGAGATATCATTACGTGCATGTTATTGGAATAGAAAAAATTAATCAATGAAATAGAATTAATATCTCTCAGTTAATCGACCTTATTCATAATATTTTATTAACAAACCGAATTCCATTTTCGCTTTTTTAAAATATACAATTTCATGGGTAATAGTTATTTGTATGCCTAGGCCGCGAAATACCTTTTTAACGTACCGAAAGAACAGTTATCTTGAGGTCGTTAAAAAGTTTCGCGGCCATGGCATACACACAATTTTTCGTGCAATCGTTACAATTATCAAACTAGATAATTGTAAATGAATATATTATTGCTCTAAAATCAACAGCAGTTCAATTTATTTAACAATGTCACCGTGTGCTATGAAAATAGTATTTTAGAAATGTCAAATTTGTAATATTCAAATTTGGCTTTAGCGAGTTCGGCCAGCAATCGCGTGCGAAAAAGTCACTTTACGCACGAGTTAGGTACACTATTTTTTTTAATAGCATGCGCGTTTCAATAGAGTTCTTTTTCAAAATTCAAGTTTTAGGAAATTTGGTAGATATCACTTAGATACACGATGTTTAAATTACACCAATATCACCCAAGTTTTTATCTCTAACAAAATTTTATTGAAACGTTGTCATAGTAACGACCAAACAACAGTCGCTAATCAAACTGAGCGATAGGAACATCCGAAGGTCAAAAAGATATTCTATCTTCCAGTTATCAAAAAAAAATATCCTCAAATGAACCGGTATCATATTTTTTTCTACACGTGGGTAATAAAGATAAAAAAGTTTTCTTAATTGTTAGCAGAATACTTATTTGTAGATTCATGGAAATTAATTACATCATAAAAATAAGAATTCAATTTGATGGCATAGTTTTACCAACTGTAACATATTGACCACAATATGATGGTTAGATATTTTATGAATTATTAAATAATTACTACAACTGCTCATTTCAGAGATTTATTCCATACTATATAAAATTAAGGACTGGTACAACAGAACACATATTACAAATAAAAGAACCACTTTTTTAGTTTAGTTCCAAAACTGATAAGCAATAATACCTTGCTGAATTAAATATAGAATACCTATACAGGGTAATACAAATATCCATTTGTATACATATATAACACCAACCATTTCGTGAAGTTAAATATCTTATCTTATTAGATTTAGATGTCAAAATAATATAAAGCCTTAAATAAGTATATAGTCTTTGAAAATCAAATAACAAAGATCGTTCACTATAATAATTATGCTATTACCTTTGACACTGATAACACGACAATAACAATGACAATTTATTAGTAGGAAACTGTAAATAACGTACGCTAGGTTTTTTGTCAAATAGAATTTTAGCTTGTGTTTAGATGTGGGGATGTCACTGTTATCGCATATAACAATGTTAATATCAAAATGTTGCAAGTCAAATATGAAATATTTATAATGTTTGCTAGATAGAAACTTTACACTGGTACCTACAATTCAAATATAAAATTCAACCGTTAAGGGGCATCTACCAAATTAGACCTTGCACAATTATGCTTTGTATATTTTTTGATTCCCTACGTCCTCACGTTTAAGTTCACATAACGAAAATTTTATTAGAAATATGAAAGCTTCGTAACATGTAGGTAGCCAAGCGGTCCAAGCGGATTTTGGTTCACGTACTACTCTATAAGCTTCGTCAGTACTCAACTGGGAGACCGCCGAGACCGGCGAGCGTTGTATCAACAATGGAACGGCACGCGACTACCGAAGCAGAGAGACAATGTCAGTCATAGAAGGACAGAAAAGCGAGAGATGGATTTTTATCCGATATTTTAGTGGTAGCAACCGAATTTCAATAAGGAATTGTACGGTCATAAGTAATTTGAGGATTCTGAGATTTTTATATAGCATTCATAAAGCTTCAAATTAGACTTCATAGCGATTAGTTTTTCCATTTAATCCATATTTAATTCTTTACAAGGGCTCAAACTTTGCTTAATATGTGTAATTACCTCATGATTCGTATTTTTTCCAACAAAATTTGGTTAGCATTTCAAAGTTTTCATTCGATGAGAACTCTAAGTTCAACATTAATCTACATGATATATTTTTTTCTTAATTTTCAATACATCCATTACCTCAAAATTCTTCGCCAAAAATATTTCGATATTTTGTCAAATCGCTGCCGATAGATTCCCCTTAAATATTTTGAATTTTGTTGGAAAATAATTCATTTAGTTGAATAAAAGAAGTTGAGTGAAAAAGTGAAATTAAGGAAATTTAGAAAGTTATCGGTGAACGTGGGAAGGAAGTTCTGATTGTCGAATTAGGTTAGGTTAGGTTAGGTTATTATTTATTTCTAATATTAAATAATATAGGTATTATCACTTATATTGTTCTCCTATAAATTTTAACTGCCTATAAAATTCCAAATTGTGCGTGATAGAAATAGAGTACCTTAATAATAAATGTACAAAAAAATCATAATTATTTTTTATTTTGGGTCAACAACAAAATAATACAGGTATAAGGATTAGTAGAGGTACCTAGTATCGAATTCAAGGGTGTACAAGCAGGTATATAAAGTGAGAAAAAGATTAAGTGAAATTTTAACGTGGAATTTATGCATGCCCGAAATACTAACGCACTGTAGCACCCTTAGTTATTAATTTAACCCGGCATCACCCAGGTGGGGTGTGACATATCCCAACACATTTTAATGCACAGTTATTTCCATCTGAATGAACGCACGTTTTATTGGTTGCCTATAGCTTCCTAAGACAATTCACTCTGTGATTTTCTTGAGCGGATTCAGTCGTTGGTCAACTACCAAGAGAGCGACAGTGCAGTAAATAACTCTGGGTTGTGTGAAATCCCTCCTGTGTTATGAAGATATACATTCATCCTTGTGAAATGAATAACTTTTTGTTTGTTTGTTGATATGCCACATATCAAATTTCTAGCTGATAACTTTAACATTTGCTTTATCAGTTTTCCATAAAGTCCTACAGAATATAATGTTATATATTTTCTCTACTACCGTGCGCTTTAACCCACTTTCCCGCACTAGTGCGGGAAAGTAAAATTATGCAAATTTTGACCTTATTAGATAGTTTTTTACTTCGGAAGTTATAACTATTCTTACACCAGATGAATAAATAGTCCATCAAATAAAATCTACATGTTTTCTAGCTTTTTGTTGCATTTTTAATTTTCTGAAAATATAAAATAATTGAAATATTTTGATATAACCTTGTACATTCTTCAGAGTAGTGTCATAAAACACCTATCAAACCACCCGGGCTTGATCTAAGAAAAATATATCAAATGAAATTCTTTCATCTACAAATGACTTAAAATTGTTGCCGTCACCTTCATCGTCATCTTTATGTGACCTGCAAACGATGCCATCCTCATCAACGTCATTCACTCACCAGTTAACACCAAATAACTCCACTGGACCGGCAATTTTAAGTAATTCACAGAATGCAACAAATTGTGTTTCTAATATTAATATTAATATTTATAATAATAATTGATAATAATAATAATAGTTTTTGGTTAAAGTTTTGTATATGCATGTTAATATAAAATAAATTTTTGAAAAATGGGTTGATATACTTTTTTGTATATACGGTCGTAGAAAAAATAATGTTCCTAACTCATGCGTAAAGTGTCTTTCCTGCCCTTGACCGCTTGCCCGAACTCCGCTTCGCGTCGTTCGGGTCAACTGCAGTCGCGTGCGGGAAAGGATCACTATTTTCAACAGTTTTCATAGATGTCGTGATTTTTTTATGTGAGAATTTCCAAATTTATATTTTTTTATTATATCTCATAAATTCAACTTATTATAAAAAGTTTCTGCTTATAATTTTGTAGTAAATACATCTATAAAAAACCTACTTCAGGTACAAAACTGAGAATATCCTTTTTTTCTTTTTTTTCGAGTTTTTAATTATGGGGTATATCAGATCTCACCTAGGTGATAATGTGCAGTTTTTCGACCTGGGTGATGCCGGGTTAAATGAAGACGATAGTCATACTGAACTAGGTTTTGGTTAAATAATAAGTTCATTAATAATTGTATGTAGGTAATATAAATAATATTAGTATGTATACAATATTTTTATTGGAATAAATCATACTATTAGGCACTAGGATTAATGACTATTATCGCCAACCGTCAGTAAAGCCGTCAATTATCAGAGTGATTTCCGGAAATACCTACACAAACAGTTTACCTTGCTTTACTTTATCTGCCGCATTTGCGGCAGGTAAAGTAAAATGCAGCAGGTAAAGTATTTTGACTTTGACATTACTCGAAAATCATCATCTGTCAGTGTCACGCTCCTCACTATTACGGCTCGATAATAGTTTTCTTGCGATTTATTTATAACAAATTATTGTTGGAACTCCTTTACTGCCTTGGTACATAAATAACTATTATATCTGCTGTGGGTTTTGGTTTTGAATCTATTATGTTGGCATAAGTCATAACGAATTATCTTAGAATTGGGTCTATTTTATACTCGATTTTATATAAATTCGATAATAATGAGAAGTCTTTCGATTATATATTCAGTAGTAATACCCCTAGGGTCTTGATAATACCGAGATAATTTTGTCATAGAGAGTGCTGAAAGTGTGTTGCTTGATAATAGCCCAAGGCCGCAGGCCGAGGACTATTATCTTTGAGCAACACGCTTGAAGGATTCTCTACGACAAAATTTTGAGTATTTATCAAGACCCGAGGAGTATTCGATAAGATAATTTTTTACTTTGGAGATATCAAAAAATTGATTGTCAACCTGATGTTTAATAATTTTCAATATAAACTTTATTAGTTTTAATCAAATATATCTAATTCATTTTTATTTAAAACTACAGTTGTGAAAAGTACAATTATTGGTAAATTAATTGAATTGTTAGATGCAATACCAAATCTTAGCGACATTTTTAATCCAGTTGTCAGTCTGACGTTTAATTAATTTTTGATAAAAAATAAACACCAAACTGAAAACACCACATGTAGGGTATTATCGCTGTAATACAGCGGTGATTGGATGAAATTTGACACTAAGTACTTTGGTTTTAAGTGTGTGAATTCTCGGACCCGGATATCGCTATAATATTACAGCTACCGATGTTACAAAATGGCACTAAAAACCGGAAACAACATATTATTCCAGTCTGCATTAGTTGCTTGCTCACTGAATACGATTTTCTGCAACTGCAAGAATGGCTGCAAAATTGGAGTTGCAATATTCGTTGACTTGAGGGAGATATAATGGAGATTTTCACGTTGGGACAATTGTATATTTAACGGATGTTTTCGAAGGTTTGGAGATGGATGTCATTGAAAACGGGGAAGATGATAATAATGACTGAAACTCGTGAGTCTCCGGAAGAAAAATACAACGATAAAGGAGAAAAAAACTTACTTCCTCATTAGTTACTATCTAAAGTTAAAAAAAATTCGGATTGTACAAATTCAATTATGATTGATCTCAAAAGAAGCATATTATTCACATTTTTTTTATGTTTTCTCTACTTAATGCAATTATCATTAAAAATATATAATTGAAAATATTTAAAATAACACTTCATAATTTCCTTATTTGTATGGAAAAGGCGGGTTATATTGAAAAACTTTTTAATTTATGATTTTATTAACCAATACCTATTTAACATAGTATTCGCGAATGACCTTTCGCTATGGCTGACCGCTCCGCAATCTTGGCAATCTTTCTTAAATGCTTGAACGTATAGAAATTACTGAGACTTTTGAGCCAACATTTAGGAAGGAAACAAAATTTTATAAAAAAATTCAGCTTATTTCGTTTTATACCGAGGTTGATCAATTATTTATTATTTTATTAGGTATTATTATTTATGACATTCAGCTTAGGTACTTAAATATTATTACCGATATATTCAATACATAATCGCCCTAACATTTTTAATAACTTGCGTTCTGATCTTGGTTTATTTTTAACATGTGCAAATTTTCAATACATTTTTTTCACTTCCACTTTCTACGCCTATTGTCACCAAACACTTTTAACATCAAAATTTCGATACTCCCATTTGTAATTAAACCACAGTACTTTCAATATCTGATTGAGCACAATTTTACATCAAAAACTATAAAAAACTTCATAAATCACTCACTTAATGAAAAGTAATTGTCATTAGTTTTGTTTTAATTATATTATTTTGAAGCATTCCAATTTTTGTGTTTTTGCAGATTTAAAAAATATTTTAACCAAAAAAAAAATTAATTAACAGAATGTTTCTGATGACCACGGATCACATATATTTAATTATCGTGTGAAATTATTTCAATTATATGGAACAAGTTTTTTTCAAATGTACATTTTTTAGTTTTTTAAATGATTTACTTTTCACTATTTAAATATCACAAAAACAAATATATTCTATTTTAAATTACATGATAAACAAAATATGCAAAGTATAATAATTTTATTTAAATTATGTACATTACCTTCTGAAGCTCGAGCACAATCAACACTACCATGAAATATCGTAAAATTCGCTCCATTGTTCGTAGAACTCCGTCATTATCTCTTGGTTGTGATAAATTTTTATCAATACGTTACAATACTGAGAAAATCGTATATGACACAAGCCGCGCGCAAATAAACACTTAATCTGATTTCATTCAATAACAAACTGTTGAAATAGTTGGATGGTTGGAAGTGTGTATAAACCTTGTCTACACTGGCACGATACAATTAATACACATATGAGCTTTGTTTAATAACCTTCAATTGGTAGAATAAATAAAACAACGTAACCTCATCTACGTCAAACCGAGGTTTAATTAAAATTTCTAGAAATATCGGACATTACCAACAAATCTGTGCCAAGTCCCACTAATTGTATAGTTTCAAAATTGCACAGATCTATTTTGGTTCCTGCGATTCTTAACAACTTTTGTTAAATACCTTTTTTATTAGCATCACTTGACAAACCTGTCTAATAATAATAGAGTAGGGTCTCGTAGCGGTAAAACCGTTATCTATTATTATTCACAAAATACTATTTTTATTTTAGTTATAGTTGGGAGTATAGTCGTCGCGGAATTCGGTCACAGACTGATTTGTTACTTTTGTTTCGGGAGACCTAATGATCCACTGATAGGTGACACAAACAAAAATTATTCACGGAGTACTTAATGGGCAAAATTATTCAGGAGCGGGTAAACATACAACACGGCTCCTTCAACTGCGCATGACTCAAGACTTTTTAAAATTTAGTAGTAACATATCAATATTGAAATTAATATGTAAATATCAGAAATATAAAACTAAAAAAAAAAACAAGAAAACCCTGGCCCAAACCCGGTTGATCAAAGTGTAACTATGTATAGATATATCAAAAAATAAGAAATAAAAAACTTAAAAAAAAAAACAAAAAAACCCAGCACCTAACTCAATATTGAAATAAATATGTAAATATCATAAATATAAAACTAAAAAAAACAAGAAAACCCAGACCCATACCCGGTTGATCAAAGTGTAACTATGTATAGAAATATCAGAAAATAAGAAATAAAAAACTAAAAAAAAAAAAACACCCAGCAGCTCAATACCCTACCAACTGCGCCTATCGGCTCACATTCAGTCACATCGAATAGAAGGTTAAAGGCTGCTTGGACGCATGCGCACCTCACCGACTAAATTTGACGTATGGGTGGAGCCGTGTTGTATGTTTACCCGCTCCTAATTATTCTCGTCAATGAAGTGAGGCTAGAAAATCCGTATCTTGGAACAAGGCTGGCGCTGTGACGTCAGCTGCCCGCTACTGTACCATTTCGCAAGCATAGACGTTAAGTATTTCATTTCTCTTTTTTTGTGCCTCTGAAGCACAATAAATAGATCAAGTGTTGTTTAGTGCCCCATTATAAAATACGTCTCAAGGCTAGGCTTCACCAAACTGGGCTAGGTTGGCTGTGTAAGCATGAAATGCACATATTTTGAGTGCGGACTATACCGTTTTTTAACTAAAAGGAGCGATTTGAATTTAAGGGGAATCTATCGGCAGCGATTTGAGAAAATATCGAAATATTTTTGGCAAATAATTTTGAGGTAATGGATGTATTGAAAGTTAAGAAAAAAATATATCATGTAGATTAATGTTGAACTAAGAGTTTTCATCGAATAAAAACTTTGAAATGCTAACCAAATGTTGTTGAAAAATCATGAGGTAATTACACATATTAAGCAAAGTTTGAGCCCTTGTAAAGAATTAAATATGGATTAAATGGAAAAACTAATTGATAAGAAGTCTAATTTGAAGCTTTATAAATACTACATGAAAATCTCAGAATCCTCAAATTACTTATGACCGTACAATTTCTTATTGAAATTCGGTTGCTACCACTAAAATATCGGATAAAAATCCATCGCTCGCTTTTATATCCTTCTATGACTGACCTTGTCTCCCTGCTTCGGTAGTCGCGTGCCGTTCAACGCTCGCCGGTCTCGGCGGTCTCCCAGTTCAGTACTGACGAAGCTTATAGAGTAGTACGTGAACCAAAATCCGCTTGGACCGCTTGGCTACCTACATGTTGCGGAGCTTTCAAATTTCTAATAAAATTTTCGTTATGTGAACTCAAACGTGAGCACGTAGGGAAACAAAAAAATATACAAAGCATAATTGTGCAAGGTCGAATTTGGTAGATGCCCCTTAAGATGGCATTTCTACTATTCCGCGATTGGTCAGATTGCGGCCTGTTTTACACCGATAACTGATAACGTCATCTGTCAATTTAGTTTTTACTAATATGAACATATTCATGGGCGCCGGAGGGGGGGGGGAAAGCAGGGCACTTGCCCCCCTCTGGAAAATTGAATATTCTATTTTGATAATTTACCAAAACAAAATACTATACTTCTTTAAAAAAATCATGTGACACAACTGATAAACTAATACATAAAACATTTAAAAAATTCATAGCATCTCAAAACTGTATGAAATCGAAAAGTTGTATGTTGAAGCACAAACTTTGAAAGAAATGTGGGTGTCAAAACTCAACACTGACCTCGAGCAGCTTGAGGTGGTTGATTTAATAGATGAACATTGCCAGTTTTTCTCAAACATCAAGAAAGCTCTAAAAATTTTCGTAGCTCTACCTCCTACCACAACGACAATTGAAAGATTTTTTAGTACCCTTCGTCGTGTAAAAACTTGGCTAAGATCAACAAAATGTGCGAAGAAAGGCTTTCTGGTCTCTTTATGCTTAGTGTTCGCCGAGAATTTGTGAATAAAAATAAAAACATAATTAATATTGAAAAAATAATAGATCGGGTTGCACAAAAGAGAAGAAGTATTCTATTACTTTTCTCCCAGTAGAAAGGTACATGTACATACAAATGAATTTTTTATAAAAGGGAATAATATACATATTCTCAACATTCGAGTTAAGTTTTAGTTCAAGTCAACCATATAAAGATCGCGTAATTTCTTATGGAACCTTTCTGGATTACACAAGTACGACAAGGAAAATATGAGAAAAAACAGCTTGAAAGAGAGAGAAAGTATAACTGTACTCGCGTATCGGAGGCGTGTACCCAGGTCTAGGGGATGGCCGAATGTTTATTGTTCGTTCTGAATACCACCTACTAGTGAATTCTCTTTCTCTCTGTAAAGGACAATCAACATTCGGCCATCCCCTAGACCTGGGTACACGCCTTCGATACGCGCGTACAGTTATACTTTCTCTCTCTTTCAAGCTGTTTTTCTCATATTTTCCTTGTCGTACTTGTGTAATCCAGAAAGGTTCCATAAGAAATTACGTGATCTGTATATGCATTTTTGAGAATAAAAATATAAAAGTTGTAATCTACCTTTACTTCCCCCCCCTATATTTGTCCCTTCCGGGACCCATGAACATATTAATAAGTTAAAACTCCATTACCACTTTTTCGCTTTTGTTGTTTATTGTTTTATTTTCACCAAAGTATATATATTACAACCAAGTTATTTGTCATTTTTATTATATTTATTCAGTTTGAAAAACAAAAGCTATAGTCCATGCTTATGTTTTCTAGTTGATTATAAATAAGATTCCAAATAAAATATTATTTTTGTAAATATTTCAACATCAAGTTTCACATACATTACATGACAATATTATGGTATTTTTCGATATCAAAACTTCTGTTTACTTGGAGTTTATACTATGGTTTCAAGTGTAACTGAAGAATGATTTAAACATACAATTGCATTTTCTACATACTTATTTATCGTCAAATTATTATAGGTTAGACCCCGCCTAGAGTGGCAGTCTGCCTGAACGACCCTATGACCAATAAACTTGACCTAAATCGCAGCTGGAAACTGTGAAAATTTGTTAATTTGTAGATAACTGTCCAGATTCGTACTATAACGATACTCAAGATTTTACTCACGAAACCACAATATGTGATTTATTTCTTACATTTTATATACAGTTTTATTTCTCAGATTTATTGTTAAATTGAAATAATTCGTAACTAACAACTTAAATCGTAGTAATGTCCAAATGGTACAAAATTCGTACAATTATGAATTCAAATTTTTCAACAAGGTACTATATAAGTACTAATAAGAAAAGATCAAAGTCGAAGCACAAATTGGTGTCGTGACAAAATTGCCTTCAATTATGCTCACTTTAAGCCTTTATCTTGGATAATAACATGGAGTCGATGAAGCTTTGAAACATCTTGTGTTGTTGGATATGTTGCTCGCCAAACGTACTCCATGAAGACGTCTTCATATATGATTATACTTTGCCGTAACGTCGTTGTAAATCCCATTTATTACAAGACCACTTATTTTCTATATTTTATTTCATAATTGTAGGAATTTTGTTAACACAAATTAGAGACATACTAGTCCAGCCCTGGTTTAGCGATATTCAACCTCCCTGCTGCGATTTAGGTCGAATTTTTTGGTCATAGGGTCGTTCAGGCAGACTGCCACTTTAGACGGGGCATCTACCTTATTTTATTTCAACTATTTACTATAACCATACATTTTTTCAAAACAATGTGGCATTGGGTTACTATTTTTGCCATGACTTGTGGCCAAGGATAATTCAATATTCAGACATGTCTTGATCTCTCATTGGATACGACAATTGCGAGCAGTTCAATACATTTTTTACTTAATGGGCTCATTTACATATTTTTTTTATTTTACCATTAGGAAGAACACATCATTTTGAGGCTCTGTGCAAAAAATTAGAAGTCAGCGAGACTCCTGAGTCGCTTAAAAAAATTATAAACATTAAACAGCGCTCCTCTCCGAATTTCAGGCGTGACGTCATCGCATATGAATTCTCTCGTTCAGAGAGCGGATACCGCGCCGATCGGTTTTCGTTTAGATGACTACTTAGCTAGTAACAGTATTTTGCTTGCTTATATGCTTATTATTTTTTATTATACGTTTCAGCAAACTCCAAACAGTGTTATGTTTGTGAAATAAGAACGTTTAGAAATAATTTAAGCTATTCGACACAATGAACCAGAACCAGAGTAAAAAAGCTATAAATATTGTGCGGTTCCAGAATGTAAAAGTACTACGATTAAAACATCTAATAAAACATTTATTTCTATTAATAAGGATGCAAAAAAACGGAAGCAATGGCAGAAAAGCATAAAAAGACTCAAAGCATTCACTGATACGTCCACATACTTTGTTTGTGTATTTTTAGGATTTCATTTTTCTTCAATCAGAATAGCTATAGATTACCTTATAAAATACGTTGTGAATCCATATTGAGAGGGTTATTGAAAACCACACGCTTGTATGAATCTAATTTTTTTTAAATACGTAGATAATATTGTTCTTATAGCTTGTGGTGTTATTAATGTTCGAAATTATTTAATAAAATAATGGGTCAGTTCTTTACAAATTTAATTTTATTAAATACTGCTTTTTTCCAAAAACAGGTAATCTTTTTCAGTAGATCATCAACAAAACTGACGTATATTATATGTTTAAAAAAAATTATTTTATTTGATTCAAAGTCCGGATCAGTTCTAGCAAATATCGTTTTTTTTACCAGTGAGGTGCATGTGCATTCGAATCTGATGTAAACATTTGGAACTAATATTACCTGCTTTATCAAAATAAGTTTTTCTTGTTCTTTTCAACATTGGTGATTTAATTTCCACTACACATTCATCGTAAATAGCATTTGGAGAAGCTCCTTTAATTGGGCAGTCTGCAGTTAAGAAAATTGCAATTTTTGACTGAGTAACCTATAGTGTTATCTCCGTAACTTTGTCCACCAGACCAGAAATAAAATAAAACATCTGGAATCACCCTGTATATCATTTGAGAGAGCATGTATTTATGAAAATATTGACATTTTTAATCATTCCGGCCGAAAAACAGCCAAAAACGATGTGTCTCGTGTTTTTGATTAAAAAACTTCATAATCATTAGCAAGTCCACTTCTGGAAGATTCAATGATTGAATCTACTTTTTTAAAATTAGGTCCACACATTCTATTTTATTCACACAAAATTTTGTAGGTAATTCAAAATACGTTACAGTCAGAAGCGTAATGTTAGTGCACATTAACTTTCATATGCGGTGACGTCACAGTCATAGTCTTCGCCCCGCTCTCGGTATGCTTGTTTAATTGGTTGTATTGGGATAACGACATATTCTATTGACATGAAATTTTCAGAATCATATTTTTATCCCTATAGTACTTTGTTTTACGACAGTTAAAAATGATTTAAAAATATTAGTAAACGATCCCATTGTCAATTTAGTTCACGACCCTTCCTGAACACGCTCCCAATCTAGTTACTTTTAGTAGGTTTCCTAAAATGCTCCTCCTAGTTTAAAAACAGGTATTGTTTCGATTGAAACGTTTAGAGTGTAGGTGAAATTTACATGAATTGAAAAGGCATGATCACGGTAGTAGAGTATATAATCCTAACCACACAAACTAATTTGAATAAAAGTGTGTCTGTTACGCGCTCTGCCAGTTTGATCTTTAATCATTTGGCCCGCTGGCTAAAACAGGTCGGTGGCCTGGACAGATATTTTTCTTTCAAAATTTTCAGCAGTGGAAACCTGATAAAAATTTACAATAGACAATGGCAGACAAGCACTTTGAATTTCAGCCGCATCCACATTATTCTTGAGACTACAGTGAAAAGATGATCTACAAATGTGATGTTTATTGAAGGGTCAGAGCCTATATAAGTTATTTTTGAAAATTATGGAGAATTCGTTAGAATTGATGATTGCTTTTGAAGATAACTATGTTAGTGAATTTAGTTGTTTAATCTTAATATTAGCTTAGGTTGCTAATTTTTTACTGAATATAGTAACCAATCAAATTACTTAATTTCATGTGTCATGTGTCAAATTTCATACAATCACCGCTGTATTACAGCGATTATTTTTTTCACTTGTCAAAATCTGACATTTTGGTGGTTTCAACCAATAGCAATACATTATTTTAGCCAATCATTCGGTATTATACTGATAATTCTGCTTCCTCATCGATAAAACCTTGTTTACATCAAAACGTCAAAATTTTACTTTGAATTTGTCATTATTGACAACTAAAAGTGCTTCGAAGTTTATTGAAAAATGAACACAAACCGATTGAGTGCCATCACCCAAGAGAATATTAAACATTCAGGTAATACAAAATTTTTAATTTATGAAAAAAATAATCTTCTCAAATACAACTCGCTCTTCAAATTTTATCACATAATTTTTTATTTTCATCACTCAAATTTGTTTATTTGAGGCAAAAACATTCAAACAAACCGAATTTAGATAAAATCCCTCGTCCTAACGGACTCGTGATTTTATCAATCGGTTTGTTTTCATATTCTTGCCAAATAAACAAGTTTTCGTGAAAAAGAAAAAAATATCGATAAAATTTGAAGCACTCGTGGTATTACCTTTGATAATTTTTTAATGAATATAGTAACCAATCAAATTACTCAATTTCAAGTCATGTGTCAAATTTCATCCAATCACCGCTGTATTACAGCGATAATACCCTACATGTGGTGTTTTCAGTTTGGTGTTTATTTTTTCATCAAAAAAAATTAAACGTCAAACTGACAACTGGATAAAAAATTTCGCGAAGATTTGGTACTGCATTTAACGATTCAATTAATTTACCAATTGTACTTTTCACAATTGTAGTTTTGAATAAAAATGAATAATATTTGATTAAAACTAATAAAGTTTGTATTGAAAATTATTGAACGTCAGATTGACAATCAATTTTTTGATATCTACTAAAAAATTATCTTATCGAATACTCCTCGGGTCTTGATAAATAGTAAAAATTTTGTCGTAGGGAATCCTTCAAGCGTGTTGCTCAAAGATAATAGCCCTCGGCCTGCGGCCTTGGGCTATTATCAAGCAACACACTTTCAGCATTCTCTATGACAAAATTATCTCGGTATTATCAAGACCCTAGTGGTATTACTACTGAAAATGACCCTGTTAATCATCAATGTCAAGAAAATGTGTAAAATTATTTATTATCCAGAATATATTAAGTGCATAATAATCAGTTTATTAGCTAATGATGTATTGTGCCTTACCGAGCGTGAACCGACGGGCGGTATTATTTCTCAAGACCGTCTAGTTAATCTGACTAGGCTGAGCATAGGATAATATGATAAAATGATGCATATTAATTCGCAAACTAAAGCCAGAAAAGTTAATTTTAATTAAATTCAGTTTTTATTTATTAGAATAATATAATTTTCATGCTTTTTTGAGAAAATATTTTTATTATGTTTATTTTTATAATATAATGTTTTAGAAGTTTATAACTTTAATTGTCATTATTAGTTTTTTTAACATTTAATTAAATAGTTTTCTTCTGATCTTTTGTATTTTTATTTTAACTTCGTGAATTGATTCCACATAACAGTTGCAAAACTTACAAAATTTTAAAAATATGTGTTTCATCAAATCGAGGGGGGCGGATAATTTGCCTTTCGCACGGGCGTTAAGCTAGCCTTTCGCCGGACCTGAATGTCAAGATTAAAAATGTAAAATTCGAAATTAGTAGCATGACCACAAAACACGAAGAGAGCAACATTATTATGGGATTATGTTGACAATTTAAATTACAGTTTGTTAATTTAAAAAGGGACATTGGCACTTTTTCGAGGATGGCGAAGAAATTATAATTACCGATTAAAAGGCATCAGAGGAAGATTGGGCTGCATTTACTAAATAAAAGAAAATTTGTAAATACGGTCATAGAAAAAATGAAGTATAAAGCACTAGTGAAGTCTCTTGTTAAAAAGTATTGCTATTTATATAGAAAAATAAATATATATTTCTCAAGAAAAGTATGCGCAACAGAATCAACATCCTCAACAGTAACTTTCAACTCATCTGTTTTATTATAAAATTATTAATGTATTTAAAACTGAAAGCGTCGCAAATTTACCTTAATCGTGATGTATATTGTCTTCAGGATAAACTCACAAAACAACTAAGCAAAAACGCAAACTGATCAATTTAATAAAGTGAGTTAACTGAGCGAGAGAATGAATGTTCTAGATATCGAGATGGTGGTAGTTAAAAACACTTGAAATAAAAACACACTTTTCAAACAATGGCTTCTACTTTTGTGTATCTTAGGATACAATATGAAAATTAAACAAACGATATCGATAAGAGTACTGGAGAGCTTTTATAGATACCAGGAACAATACGTTTCTAGTTATACTATATTTTATCTTTAACAAAAAAATGTGTCACACTATTTGAACAATGTAAATTAGGTATTTGTTCAAATGCACACTTTATTATAAACAGCGAAAATGTATCTAGCTCAGTCTAAAGAACAAAACAACTGAATGAGATATCTACAACTACAAGTAATTCTTCTCTACCCCAGGTCAGATTGGCAGGTAGATGAAGGGTAAACCATTCCACAGAGGCGTACCTACTCTCCTTACATTGCACTTTTCAAAAATTAATTTTTTTATTCAGAAAATACGAACGGTGCTAAAGATTCCCTCCAAAATAAAGATTGAATAACTTTTTGATAATTTAATGAAATTTTTGCAATGTTCAAATACACAAAAAGTGTTTTATTGATTTCGAATAAGCCTTTGACAAAGAAAAAAGACACGATGAAAACATTAACATAGTCAAAATGTCAGTTTTATAGAAGAAAAGATTGGGTACACATGACTCCGGTAGACATCAAATAGCTTGACGACTGACGAGACACGGTGAAAAATTTACAAAAACTTTCACCAACACGACACTCGTGATATCCAACAATGATGTAGAACCACAACCATTCCATTCACCAAATTATATCAAAAAGAAAAAGAAAAATTTATTTCACAATTCAACTACATAAACTGCGTTATAATTATTACCTGAAAATTTTAATATATTTTAGAAATTGGATTTACTCTTACGTTTAATATGTGGTAACTGTTACACAAAAACCAGCGCAACTCTCGCCTTGACGAAAGTACAATGAACCAACTATCAGTTAACGCCAAACTCGTATCGAAAGTGCGACCGCTTTAAAATAAAACTTATTTTACCATTCTAGTGTCCAATGGACGAGATTCAATTACGTTATTAGTGCTTAGACTGGGTCGAAATGTACAATTTTTAAGCTTTTGAATAGCGCGCATGTATCTAAACAGGGGTGGCTTCTAATTTCATACCAGACGTTTTATTAACCTTGTCTTATATTGTGAAAACAACACATCACTCTTTTTTCAGATATTTTTCTTGTGTATAAAGTGTGGAATAGCTGAGTGGAATGATTTCAACAGGTGTTGTGGTAAACGGATTACAAGGAAGTAGTAAATAAATGGCTTGGAGGCTGCTGTGAATTGGTTTACAGAGCCCCAAAAAGATAGTTATTTAGTCTCTATTATAAGTTGAAATTTGAAATGATTTCATAGAAAAATTTCTGACATTAATCTTATTTAAGTTGTTGTTTTCGGCTTTATTATTCCTGAAAGATTAGATAAATAACAGGGCTTCGAATGCATTGGGTATGTTTTTTGTCTTTCCTTTTTTAATTAAAAAATGATAAATTGTTGATGCTGCTGATTTTGTTGACTTGATTGAGACACGCTGTACAATTGCGACTTATTCTAAAATATCATGGGCCTTCAGGCTAGCTACAATAAGGTAAAAATGTTATACAAATATATCTAATTAATCACCCTGTATATCACACTTAAATGAAAATCATTATTCTCCGCACTTCAAAATACCTTTTGTAACTTTGTCAGCATTTGGGACGAACATTTTATCTGAGACTTACATCCACCTCAGTGCCTGATGAAAGTATCAAGAGCTAGTAATACCTTCAGTCCCATTTCTTGAAAGAATCTTTCTATTTGTTCATAGGTATTGTATTCCTTTTTCACTGATTGCGGTCTTTGAGGTGATCATTCAGGCACCAGTATTTTTTCTGGTTTTATGCTGGTCCCATCACCACATGCACTTCAGTCTCTTGTTAATATGGACCAAACAACTGGTAAAAGGAGCAACAATATCTGATACCCCATTAATGATGGCAAGGCGAACTTGTGGGAAAACATGGGGGTTAAGACCACGCATGAACACTGGATATACAAGCTTTATTCGGGTTTTTGTTTGTGGACAGTCCGTAAACCAATCTGGAATTGCGCAGAACTAGTTGCGTAGGTACTTTATTCAGTCCTAAGAACTATTTTCGGCCCCATTACAATTGAACATCTCGAACATCCCGCATGGTGTATAGAAACCTAATTAACTTGACAATTGAAGATAACTCATCATCATCATTGTATTGAGAGACAGTCTCTTCCACAAAGTTTCCGTTTTTAATATTATCTTGTAATACTTCTGGAATTATGAGATTAATAATCACATCAAGAAGAACACCTTGATGATGATGATGAACCATGTTCAAATATCTCCATAGAATCATTAGCATCCATTTGGTAAATATTTATCAAATTTGGAAAGTAAAAATCCAAAATAAACAACACACAATGAACAAACCTCTACCTCCTGCGAATTTACAAAATAGCTCCCACCCTCCTCCTTTGCAAATGATTTGAGCATGCGTAAAAAGTAATCCGAAAATCGTCCTAGCTCGAGACTGGGGACTGGTTTGGACGGTTTTCGAACCGTCCAAGAACTGCTCTTAAATAAACCCGAACGCCAAACTGCGGGTGTCAGAACCATCCTGTTAAAACCTGAACAAGCCAATTTCGACTGCGCAAACTCTGTAACAGTAATTGCATGAGCCCGAATAAAGCTACAGTGTAGTGGTTAAACTCAAAGACCTGCAGAGTGCATGAGAAGCACGCCAACGGTAGCCGCAGAAAAGTCTTATTTAGCATTTCTTCATCACGCCTCGTGATAATGGTGAAAGGAGGATGGAAGACAGTCTGCAAAATAAGCTGAGCAACAAAACAGTTAGAACTGGACTCATATCCATTGAATACATCGTAATTGAAACCATTTTATATATGAAAGCAGACTATATGGCCACTCAACACCCTCTTTCTAGTCACCTGTATCATTCTGTATTTGTACAGATTCTTTACCGGTTGAATGTTGTATTCTTCGAAAATGAGCCTAGGCTGTCCAAGTATCGCTTGTCGTACTCTTTGCTGTGCAATACGGCTCTTATACCATAATATCTCATTTGTAATTTGTTTTTGTTGATGTTTTTGTATTTTGGAATGACCTTGATTCAATGAAATGCTTTATATTACTGAGTGTTTCATCTTAGGACTTTTCTTCATAATTATTATTTAATACTATCGTTCGTATATTGAGTAAATAGAAAATAATGTTTCAATGAATGGACTAGTTGAATTTGCTCAAATAGCTTTATGTAAATTGAAAATAGAAAGAAGGAGAAGTGATGCACTTGAATAAGATAAAATAATTAACAATGTTGACTAAACTAATGAAAGATTGATGCTATCTGTCGATTATAAGTTATTATTGCGATCTTTGTATTTTATAATGGCCATGATCCAATAAAGTGTCATAGATAAATGATTTTTTGAGAAGGTACTAATTTGGGTTAACTAAATTCACTTGACATAATTTGTCCAGTAACATTTTAAGATCAGCCATATTTAGAAAAAACATTGAGCTCTTCAATTAGTTCAAAAATGTAGAAAATACTTTGAAAACTCAATGAACTGGGCAAAAACTATATTTTCACCCCACTGTTGTTTCTAGAACAAGTAAAATGGAGGGAAATTAAATAGCAGAGCAAACAGAGGGAATGAAACTTTTGATTCTTTTGTGGTAACGGAACCAGAAATAGATGAAAAACAGGAAAATTGTGCCAAAGGAAAAATCTAGTAGGGCCTAGATAATGGGACCTACAATCAGATATTTGGCCTGATTCTATAAGAAAGTGGTTAAAAGAGTGATGAGCGTAATAACGTGGTTAGGGATAAAATTTTAATAACTCGTCTAG
Source organism: Galerucella tenella (assembly GCA_910591685.1). NCBI lineage: Eukaryota > Metazoa > Arthropoda > Insecta > Coleoptera > Chrysomelidae > Galerucella > Galerucella tenella. The sequence goes on from CAJUYH010004306.1 coordinate 20,236, forward strand.
TCACGCTATCCATGTTTCGGACTCTATAAAACCAAAATCAACCACGGTTATTAAACGCTTAATCACCGTGATTAATGTGGTTTGAATGTATCATGCGAAGTTAGCCGATTCTGGCGTTTTTGACAGAAACTGCGCAAAATGTATCAACGTTAAATTGCAAATTCGACGTGGTTATGTTATGCTGCCGTTATGTGGATGTGGGCACATGTTTTCAGACTCCGAATACTGACTGTTGTTATTTTCAAGACTACAGGCTATTAGGTAATTATTTTTAACAGTGAACACTGTTTAGTTTGTGAAATGTTTATTAATGTTATTTTTTTGTTTGCTTTATGTTTAACTATTTGTTGTTTGCTCAATAAAGTTGTGCTCCCAATCAAAATTGATAGTTTTTAGGGATAATATTCACAACACACTAATCCTCAGTAACTTAAAAATGGCGTGCGATCAGTCTTTCCCTTGTGCTCCTTCCGACAGTCAGTAGGTATGTCACGATCTAAAAACTCAATAATTTATTTCATTCCAAAAAAACATTTCAAATAGCTTACTAACGACGACTGGGGGTCATTGTTTCTTGGGTCCTTTTCATCATCATCATCTTCGTAGTCCTGATCATATACTTTTCACTCACTATAATCAATTTGATAAAGACAAGCAAGAGTGATTAAAGCACAACCACCAGAAACCTGGTGGTTAAGACTAACCACATTTTGGAGGTTAGAATGGTTGAAAAGTTAAATACTTTGGTGTTATAGAATCAGAAATCCGATAAAGTGGTTATCTTAATCACTGAGCTTGCTTTTTACCACTCAGCTGATCGGTTAAGCGGTTAAGCTGTAACTAATCCCTTATAGAATCAGGCCGATTATCAAGAAAAAGCTCAAACAAGAGAAAGACTGCAGTAAGTGCTCTGACCCTAACCTAACACTACCGCTAAAATGGGCACCCCAAGAAGTACGAACTGTGGAAGAAATGACCACCGCTCTTAACCTAACTGAATATTTGAAATTACAGAATTCCAATGCCTAACACCTTCAAACCGACTGGATAAAGCATACTTAGCTGAACTGAAGCCTACGTATATCCTAAAATTCATCCTACGAATAGGGCGGAGTCAAAGAATTTGGTACAAAAGATATTGTTTGGCCTACCCCACCGGAAAACCAATCACATTAACAGCAAGAATAAGCCCAAGGCCGGAAAATTCATAACGCGACGATTTTCACCATTTGTCACTATATTACTTTGACGTTTCACGTGAATGTTCCAAGCGCCAGTTTTTCTTCATATATTTTCTCATTTTTCCATTTATTCGGTAGGCGAAAATCAGTTGTGTCTCGCACATGCAGAAAATGCTTTAGCATCTCTTAAATATCAGCTGCCCTTGTGACACAATAATCTGTTATATGCAGAAAAAAATACAATTGCTCCAATATTCCCACTGTTATGTTTCTCCTCAATATAAACGATAAAATTAATAGCCCGCATACTAATTTGTTGCGTTCAACGTTCATTTAGTGTAATCGCTAATATTATAATACATAATAAGTGCTTCTCTTTCAAAATAAACCAATTTAGATTGGACTTTGTTCCAAGTCTGCGTTTCAAACCTAATTTGAAAACAATTTTTGAATATGTAGTCTTAAATTAATCTATATCAACACAACAGAATTTTGTCAAAGATTTTATATTTATCGGGATTATTTGTTCATTATTATTGACCACTGTCGTATCTTACATCAGTACTCAATTTATATGAAGAACTTTAGTTTCTAGAATCCAATGATATCTATGTACAGTACGTCTATAAAGTAACGCAAACATTCATGATTAGCTGAAAAACAACAATATGAAAATATCCCGAGATTTCAATTTACAATTTACGAAGGAATAATTATCATACTAGGTATTCCTCTTGAGTCATTACGTCAGCATCAGTCTTTTTAAATAATATACCTAATTACAGTTTCATGTAAAACTGACGTATTAAGTTACCAATAAATATCAAAGATACTAGTATTAAACCTTTTTTTTCTTTTGTTAATCAATGTTGCTCTATTTTCTGCGACCGAAGCCTGGAGCACTCTATCCCCAATCGGAAATTTCACCCAACTAACTAGTGCTCCGACCAGTGGTAGGGATCTTCATCGAGCCCAACATCCATGTTCTCGGGACCTCGGCTTTACGTGCAAAAGACGGCATATCCACTTATACCTTGTGCTCATTGGCATAATGCCTACGAGCTGTGATATTCTACTTACACTAGTAGTCTAAGGTGTACTCTAGTGATCTAAAGTGTTTTTGCTGCAGGCTGTATGGGCTCTACGATGGTATTTCCCAAGTACTAACGGCGCTCGACACTGCTTCACTGTAGTCATCGCATCTGAAGGTGCATGCTGGTCGACGCACTAATATTAAATCTATTATCTTCCATGTCTCAATTCACGGTTAACACAGTAGGAATAAAATGCAGAGAGTTAGGACAGGTTATAAAGTGCACGCTATGAAGTTGGGAAGACCATTTTATATCAAACTTCAATAAAACAACGTTACATTCATTACAGTAGGACACTAGCACCCTGGAAGTTTGGAAACATTCAAGGACACGAAGCGCATTCGTTTTGCGCACAGACTGTTCAGTTGCTGTGAGAAATTCAGCGAGTAAACATCTATGTACAGTCTAGGAATAATTATTAACAAAATAATGGAGTTTCAATCAAGTCTCAAAGGCAAAATTTTAAATAGTTATTCATTTTATGAGAAAAGAGGCTGTGATTAATCATCCATTGGAAAAGTTCTGGAGCGCGTCGTATTGGCTGATAATATGGGTGTGTAGTTTATTGATGAAAATTACACAAATGGAAAGTTCTATCCGGAATTCAATAAATGAACTTAAAATCGTAGTAAAAACTTGTACCCAAAAATTTGCCAACGTGAGACGTAAAAAATCGGTAGCATATGCTCTTGCTTTGTCAGGAATTGTTGAAAATTTGACATTCCCTAAAAGCCTCAGCTGTTATTTTTTCTCTTATTTTCTCTTATTTTTTGGGAATGAAACCACAATAATGTTTTTTATTTTTTTATTTCGACGTTTCGGTAGCGTTCCAGCTACCTTTGTCAAGATTAAATAATGATAAAATAATTTTTGGTCCCTATCTGACACAAACCAACCAACCAACCTCGCAATGTCTGCTTCGAATTCCCGCAGAGTTTCGTCGCGTTTTTGTTTGCGGTTTTTCAGCTGCGACTGGTACAGATGCTCCAAGTGTTCCAGGCCATATCTCATGTTCAATCGCTTTTTGAGTTGTTCAAAATCTTCGGTCTCTTCCACTGGAATGGTCTGGAGGATATCCATGGCGTCTCCTCTAAGGGCAAGAGTTAAATTCAACGCTTTTTCTTTCTCACTCCAGTTGTTTGTCTTTGATGCCGCCTCGAATTGCTTGAGATAGTTCGGCCATGACGTTTTACCATCGAATGTTGGCAGTTTCACTCGGCTGTTAATATCGTTTTCCATTTTCGGTTTCAACTCTACTTTCTCTTTCAGTTCGTCGTTGTTCGGGGCTTGCCTAGTTGTAATAGCCGGGTTATTACTAGTCTCCTTTTCGATTTCTTTGATTATTTGTTTCATTTCTTGCTCCATTCTTTTAATCTTTTCTTCCATGGCAGAAATTTCATTTTTCACATCCGTCAAAATTTTATTTTCCATGTCCGACATTTTATTTTCCATATCCGTCGAAATTTTATTTTCCATGTCCGACATTTTATTTTCCATGTCCGCCGAAAGTTTACTTTCCATGGACGAAATTTCGTTTTTTATATCCGACATTTTATTTTCCATATCCGCCGAAAGTTTACTTTCCATGGATGAAATTTCGTTTTTTATATCCGTCGAAATTTTACTTTCCATGGATGAAATTTAGTTTTTCATATCAGACATTTCGTTTTTTATGGAAGAGGTTATTGTTAATCATAGCATTCTTCAGTCGTTCCACTAACGCTGACTTGGCCCCACTTGTGTCCAATTCGTAATCCTCCAACTCTCTTCGACGCTCTGAAACTTTTAATTCACAAAGTTTCTTCGCCATCTTCCTGTATATTTATTTTTTAATCCCACTTCTGACACCAATGTAACGTTTATTCTAATTTATATTTACAATTAATTTATATGTACAGATTTATATTCAAATACAGTCCTTATTTAATAATTTATATAATACACTAAACACACACTAACTATAATTTATATGAGAGTCACTTTATCGAGGCGCGATTGCTTTCTTTCAGTATCAACACTAACTGACTAACTAACTCCGCTGCGATGCTCGTCGCCTATTTATACTCGCACGTTCTAGTTCTAGAAACCCCTCGAAGTTCTGGTGGATGCGCTGGGTTTTTCTAGATGTTACGTATTCCAGAAAACTCTCGAAAATAAGGCGGAGGAGCCATAGTCGTATCATATGGGAATTTCACTGGGGGCACTAATTGAGCACATTAATGCAGCAGCTCGCCTAACATTATGTTACCAGTGTAATGTAGCAAATTTGCGAAATAGTAGTTATTTATGTACCAAGGCAAGTCCGATGAAGACACTTTACTGACGTGGTGCATACAAAATTTTATCGCCAACTGCTCAGAATTCAGAATGTAAGAAACTGAGGTATATTTCATTGCATTTTATCATGACAAAGTAAACATCATATATAGAAAAAATCTACTTATTATTTGATATATTTAAATTGAAGGTATACCCTGAAGCATAATAAAAGTTAATTCCCGAAGTCAAAGGAGTTCCAACAATAATTTGTTATGAATAAATAGCAAGAAAACTATTATGGAGCCGTAATAGGGAGAAACGTGACACTGACAGACGATGATTTTCGAGTAATGTCAAAGTCAAAATACTTTACCTGCCGCATATGTCACTTTTCCTGCCGCAAATGCGGCAGATAAAGTAAAGGAAGGTAAACTGTTTGTTTACTTCCGGAAATCAATCTGATAATTGATGGCTTTACTGACGGTTGGCGATAATAGTTATTTGTTTAACTAGGCAGCAAAGTAGTAGATTGACTGCCGAGGCTGAATTCATAGCCGAGCTTAGCAAGGCTAGAAATTCAGCTAAAGCAGTCAATCTACTTTGCTGCCGAGTTTAACATATAATTTTTTCTCCGATTGTTCATATTGATATAGGAGGATATTGTATTTGCAAATTATCTGAGGAAAGAAAAGGTGGCCTATTCGTTCAAAATTGTAGTAATTTTACCATCAATGTTAATAACAACTAAACATATGTTTTTAAGTTCTTGTTAAAAGTGTTATGTAATAATTGCTAATAAATGTTTACGTCAAATGTTTTATTCCAATTGAGTATAATCACTTTGCTGCCTAGGCATAAAAGTACCCACTTTGCTGCCTAGGCAGGAAAAGTAATACTTTGCTGATTGATATGTGTCAGCAAAATTAATATTTGCTGCCAATCGGAGAAAAAATAATTTTTTTTAACGTTGATTTTTGGAATGAATCTGAAAACACTTCATATTTCCGAAACAGTTGAAGATAGGTATAGGCATGAATATGTCTAGAATCTTAGAAATAAATAATATTCAGAAGTTGCATTTGAAATAAGAAAGTTGGTATTGGCCACTGTCATATACACTTTATATATTTTTTTAAATGCGCATTTAAAAATACAAATTGACGTGCCAAGCTCTCATTTATCCGTTATCGAATTTATTCGATTTGGCTGTCCCACACTATATAACATTAAAAAACATATTCAAAATATTTGTCAATTAATCACAAAATAATGTTTATTTTTGTAAACGAAATCAACAATTTGGTTTTTAATTATGTTAACTGGTATTCAAACCACAATATTTTTCAATATTTTCGTTTTTTTTTTCATTTTGGTTTCGTTCCAGATATTGTTTAAAAAAAACATATTTTTGACTGTATTTCTCAACTCACACTTCAGGATACTTGGCAACTATCGGCATAATCAATGAAGACATTTGTACGCATTTACAATTTTGTGTTGTTTCACAAAATTATCGAGACCGTTTTAAAATAACATACCTATATAAAATAGCTATTTATGCAAGAAACGCAGGCACGAGTTGCATACAATATTTTTTCTACGGTCATGCAAAACCAAAATGGATGATTTGAATGTTTTTGTTTGTCATGATGACAAAACGCTGTAGTAAAATGGCGGATGAGTGCAATAATAGTATATTAAGTACCAACTGTCGAAAACGTTACTTTAGAAATGATTTTCTGAGGCACAAGTGGGGCATATCCGCCACATCATGCCGATGGATAATGGCAAATCTAGAGGTTAGGACAATATTAAATACTCTTGACACTATCAAGGCAAGGTCGGGTGGAGGACGTCCACAAGGAGGAGTGTTATCATCGCTACTATAGGCAACACTAGTAATCTGCCCACAACTGTATTTTTCGTATCGTAGTCAGGGGCAAGTTTCCTGGGATGGCATAGAAAAAGATGCACTAAATATAGATCGGTGAGTTCTATAGGCATTGGAAACGACGTCGTACTTATATACCTTATTTGCTATGAACATAAAAAATATATCAACGATAGGGAGTTCTTTAAGTCAGGTATTTGTAAACATGCTTGGGAAGAGGGGCATATAATTCAATGGGATTCGACAAAAATAATATTGAAAGAGCCCAATAATAAAAGACGAAAAATCAAAGAAAGTGCTTTAATACAACTAAATGCAGATAAATGTGTAGCTAGTATTTAAGCCGAATGTAGTCAAATTTGGTTACCATTGTTAGAAAGAGAAATTTCCAATAATCAATTACCTGCGTTATCAGGATAGCATCATAAGTTTTTATCCAGGTTTTCTTATGATTTCAAGAAAACATATTTGTATTCTGTGTAAATATTAATTTATTAAATCGCAGAGCGCTTTCGGCTATTAAGCCATCTTCAGTGCTTACCTGCAAGTAAGTAAAAAAGTTGGAAAATATAAAAGAAGTAGATAAAGAATAAAGAATTATATTCACCTTTCTTATGATTAATCATTGGAATAGTTGTTAATCGATACACACTTCAATACACAAAATCACCAAACTGAGTCATACATATTTTGAAAACAAAAATAATCATACACAAAAAAGTAACAACAAACAAACCGTTCCTGGAACGTGCACTTCACTGGATTCCATTTCTAGTAGACTATCATATCTTTGGAATGTCATAAAATAAAATATTTTATTTCACATTTTACCAGAGATGTGATCTACTATGAATGGACCTTAATAAAATTTGACAACAAAGTTTTGTAGTCTTAAACTTCAAAATATTATTGGTTGTCTAGTTGTCATATTTTTTTCCTTGTGTTAGATAGGGACCAAAAATTATTTTATTATTAGTTATTCTTGACAAAGGTAGCTGGAACGCTACCGAAACGTCGAAATGAAAAAATAAAAAACATTATTGTGGTTTGATTCCCAAAAAATAATAAATAATGCCACAAGGAACTTACAGAAGATAGTAACAGTTTTCATTATAGTTCAATTAT
>CAJUYH010004307.1:0-27782 GCA_910591685.1 Galerucella tenella
TTTTTTTTTATTTATTGCTTTCCACGAGCTCAATTTGTGTAATTATTGTCGTAGACTGAATTATTGTGCGTGAGTTTATATAGTTTTAAATACATAGGCGGCACTATTTTCAGGGGTTTAGGTATTTAAAATACTACACAGTGTTTGAAAAAAAAATTGCTGAAAATTCATCGAAAAAAACCTGGATATTATTCACAGATTTGTTGGTCAACCGCTAGAGGTGAAACAAATCTCCGTATCCTCAAAAAATTCTGCGTATATCATTCAAAATAGTATGCAGACGTACTTTTCGTAGCAGCAATGTGTCTTACGTCTTTTTCTAATGTCTCACTGACAGTTCTCGTCGGGTCTGTACTTTGTTGTTTACGGTCAATTATTATTTATGTGAAATCATGGGCGTAGCCAGCGAAGGGCAGGGAGGAGCAACTCCCCCCCCTGGAAAATCAGGACTGCATAGTGAAGAAAGTTATGGATAAATTATAGTTTATACACAAGAAAAATGTTATTAGTTCAATTTATTTTTTTTCATTTGCCTTTTCTTTTTATCCTGAAATTTTACTTTTTGGACGACCATAGACCATGCTTGGCCCCCCCTTGTTATAAATCCTGGCTACGCCCATTTTGAATGTTCTTAAGTATTTTGAGCTAGAAAAAGAAGCTGGCAATTATTAATTTCATAGCCTTTTCGAATTTGGCTGAACTGATGATTTTTCAATCAAATTTGAGGTTTGCTATATCAAAATAGCAAATAAAATAAACGACGTACTCAAAACCCGGATATACGTCACAAACGATAATGCACACCAATAAGGCTATTGTATTTACTATTGGGCGGAGTAGAATTCGATGAGACCCCTGGCGGAGAAAATTGTAACTAACGCAACGAGTAAAATAATTCGTTTTGCATTGTTTTTGTATTATAAGCAAGTCAACGTAATTACCGTAAATTCGTACTTTATTTATTTAATTTTGTGTCAGTGACAAGTTTAAAACTGTGTTTTTCTATTTAACTCAACTCTCATCATTTCTGAGGTAATATTCTTATATAATCAGAGATATTATGGAAGAGGTTATGTTATTCTATTTTGTGTTTTCATTGCAGATCAAAGAGAAAATAAGTCGGTATTAAAGATTAAAAATATTACTCAATACAAACCTACCTTCCCTGCAACTTTTGTAGATATAATTGTATCAAAAATAAAATAAAAACACGAAATCAGACCTAAAACTAAACAGTTAATTGAACGCTTGTTGTACTTTTCACAAATGTCAACCATACCTATTACTCCAAAAATAAAACTATTAGGAGTCAAAATTTAGTTTAACAACACAAAATACTAAAGCACAATCAAAGAAAAAGCAAAAGTTTTACAAAACACACACTGAAAATAACTGAAACAGCAAAATAAAACCACTTAAATATCAAAGGGCTTATGAGGCAGCTGATTTGTTTTACTCGTTGCTAAGATGACATTAACATTTCAGAGCGCCATCTATCGAATTCTACTTTTCCCAATACAAGTATATCTACTCAAATAAGAGAGGAGGGAAACTTTTTTATAAAAAACGTCCATAGCCGGTTCTGCTTAACCTATATTTGCAAATGTCTTATCACAAACAGCACTTCTCCAACAATGTAAGTGATAGTACTAAATGACGAGTGGCTAATTGCAAAAAGGCTCTCGCCAATCACGTGTATACGTGTATATAAGTCGAACTGTGCATGCTGGACCCAAAACTCAGAGGTCCATGGATCAAATCCCCGTCTAAAAATATGACACTTTTTAATGAGCCATTTGATATTTCTCATAGGGGTCTCCATACGAGGTAGGAGTATGTTCAAGATCCTCATAATTCATCCTGTATGAAGTACCATCATCATTTCTAGACCCATCTCCATATTAGTACGGACTTGAGACATCCTGTGTAGGAGGGTGTATTGACATCTAGTTAGCCTAGACCAGTTTCATGCATAAACAAAATATTGCGTTACCATAGCAACGAACAATAACTCATAAGAAGAGTCAGTGTGAAGCTGGACGTCAAAAAAGCAAACAAGAGTTACGCAATAAATTAAAAGAAAAAAGATGTCCACCGGAATTGTGAAAATCGAAAAATTGGAGTATCGAGCCATCATCAAGTATCTGTATTTAAAAGGGTTGAGAGGTAAGCAGATTTACGAAGATATGCTTAATACCCTTGGTGATCAATGTCTTTCGTCCTCTCCAAGACCTAAGAAGTTTCGTGTCCAAAAATCTGCTGGAAAACTTCTTGAGTCATTTTTTGGGATTGCGATGGAGTAATCATGATTGATTTTTTGGATAAGGATAGAACAATTACCGGAAATTACTAATCGACATTACTGACCACTCTATCCAAAGGTGTTTTGTTTCTGCAGGACAACGCCCCTGCACACAAATCTCATGTTGCCATGCAAAAAATTCGTGATTTAGGGTTTGGATTACTAGAACACCACCCTTATTCACTAGATTTGGATCCGTCCGACTATCATCTTTTTCCTCCACTGAAAAAAAGTTTAAAAGGACGTAAATTTTCTTCCAACGAGGAGGTAATAAAAGCTGTGGAGGTTTGGTTTGCAGAGTAAGAAGAAACATTTTTTTGAAAGGTCTAGAGACGTTGCAGGTTCGCTGTAATAAATGTATCCAATTAAGAGGAGAATATTTTGACATCGAAATTTTGTTTGGTTCTATAGTAGGCTAAGAATTTTTCAATATACAGATGTATTATTGTTGAGCAGAATTAATTGTACCAAGTCGACTTGACATGATATTAAGACAATGATCAACAAGATGTTGCATGAAAATTAAGCCGTCAAACGCACTTGTTAATTTAATTGAATAAATGCTTGTTCAGTGTTAAATTCAGTGTAATAAAATTTCTCGTTGTCCATATGACAACCGTATCATCGCGTCAATTTCCACTGATTTGAATAATATACCATAATCGTTTTTATTTGTCATCATCTTTTTTTCCAATAAATCTATAATTTAATTTCGATAATTGAAAATAGTAAAATTTCCGTTATAGAATATATTAATAAATCTAATTTATAATTTTGTATATGGCCGAATAAACATCTATTCATGTGTGAATGATAGCCGCATTTACCGACTTGACATGCAGCCTGACAAATTTAAATAATAAATTTAATTCGATTTATATTATTCAAATTAACGATGAATTTTAGGAGGCAAAATTAATTAAATATTGCAGATTGTGTTTAACGACCGTTGAATTGGAGGTTAATTATTCTAATGTAGGAGATTGAATTCCATATTAGGTGGAAATTATTTTCCGTTCCTAACAGTGGTGTAGTTTAATTATTACTCTATTGAATAGATGATGGTCATTTAGACTAGTTGAAGAAAAACAAGTTTTAGTACCAATTTGCTGTAAATGTCTTTACATTCTAAAAAAAAGGCAAAGTACGAGTCGGTCTCGCGCATATACAGTTCCGTGCCAATATCTACAGTGTGGAACAGCAATATGGAATAAATTCGATAACAAACAAATGAGGGCGTTTTGGGAAAAACGCTTGGACACGACGACATGTATTTTTTTCGAAATTCGAATTATATAGTATATCATGTGACAGTGGCCAATACCAACTTTCTTATTTTAAATGCAAACCACTGTATATTATTCAATTTTTTATTCTTCAGGACGATCTAAACATAATTTATATACAGGGTGAATCATGACTAACGGGACGGAGGACGAAATGGTAAAAGTTTTAAAATGTTTGTCACTTTAGTTGTTTCTACATTCATATAGGCTACATTTTAAATTATTATTTTGAAATATACAGGATGTTCCAATAAAGTGTGGCGTATCAAAGTTATATTTTTTATTATGGGACACCCTATATTTTATTGCATTTTCTAATAGCCACTAAAAATAAAATACTCCTTCTTAATGGTTCCCTATACCAAATACGGAGGGTTATGAGTTATGCGGACTTTTTCTAAAATATGAACATTTCGAAAAAAGTTAATAACTCATTGATATAACCAATTCTAGCAAATTTTTTCTTACATCTTAATAGTTGGACATTCGTTGAATGTATTCCACGATTGAGTACTAAACATTTCTTTACAGGATGTTCAGAATTTTCCGTTTCATTATTAGATCATTCAATGTGTAATATCGTGCTTATTTTAAATGAAACACTTTATTTTAATAATACACCATGTACAAAAACATGTCCTCTTTCGAATGGTATAAGGGTGTCCTATACCTATAAAGTATTATGCTTTCTGTGCAATTTACAATTTTCTTAAATTTTATGCTAAATCGATTTTAAAACATCTGCTGTTGTGAAAAAACAGTGAAGCTGCTGAAATAGGTATGCACACTTGTAGTTGCTGAGCTACACTAGCTCTTTTTTTACCGATAAGTATTTGAGTACATAATAAAACAAAAACACATATTTAATAAACAAATACATAGATACTACAAAACGAACAACAAATTATTACAAGTAAAAAATGGAAAATTACTATAATAGGTCCTCAAAATGCTTGCCATCTTGTGCAATGCAACACGTAATTCTAGCTTCCAACGGTTTACTTACATTATTCAACATATCGGGTGTTATAGACGCGAAAGCGTTCAACATTCTTAATTTCATTTCGTCTGGAGTAGTAGGGAGTATACTATAAACAATATTTTTAATATAACCTCATTTGAAGAAATCCATCTTGGATAATTCTGGTGACCTAGCTGGCCAATTATAAGGACCACCTCTACATATCCATAAAATGACATTCAGTTAGGTACCGACTAGATTATATATGCATTTTTTGTTTTAAAATCGATTTACCATACAATTTGAGAAAATACTTAGGTATAGGAAACCCTTTCACCGTTCGAAAGAGGACATTTTTTTGAACATGGTGAATTACTAAAACACAGGGTGCTTCATTTAAAATAAGACCGATATTACACATTGAATGATCTAATAATGAAACAGAAAATTCAGAACACCCTGCAAAGAGATGTTTAGTACTCAATCGTGGAATACATTCAACGAATGTCCAACTATATAGATGTAGAAGAAAATTTGCTAAAATTTGTTATATCAATGATTCATTGATTTTTTTTCGAAATGTTCACATTTCGAAAAAAAGTTAGCATAATTTGGAACCCTCTGTATTTATGTGTCCATTCAACCTCGTGTCTAATGGTTTGGTGGTTGAGTTTTTTTTTCTAAGTGAATACTGCTTAGAGGGTTTTGGTGGGGTTGATGTTAAGTACCACTTGCCTTCACCAGGTATTTGTATAGTTCAGTCCCTTGGCTGTTATGACAATGTCACTTGCACATTCTCGGCAGGATATTCCGAGGTGAGTCAAACCACACAGAAGTTCGATGTCTTTACACGTCCTCGTCTTTGCTACTCCAGTGGTGACGTTAACAGTTAACAATTTATTTCTTCGATCATTATAAAATGAATTGTGCTCTTGATTTGTTTAAAATTTTCACTCACCTTCAAGTCTTAATAGTCCGAAAATGCGCGTTTCACAGTATTTGTGGGTTTTTTTTTTATTCTTTTTATTCAAATAATAACAACAACATTCAGTTGATTTTTTTAAAAGGAGCCGTCCCTTCGCCGGCACCACCTCCGCCTTCTGGGCTTATTGTAGATCCTCCTAGTGTTCTGACTACAGCCTATTCAGCCAATCCGTTCCCTGTATTAGCTTTTACAGGCTTTGCTGGTTGGTTGCAGAAGTCTTCTGGAGTCATTTGGGTTCTGCCATACAGTTTCTGCCTTCTGTGGTCCAGCGACTCATAGTTGCATAGTATAGGCAGAGCTGTTTCGGTGTTCTTTTTGCATCTTCTGCATGTGAGGTCTCCAATATACAGCCTTATTTTATTCAGGTGCTCCTTTGTAGGAAAGTGTCTCGTAAGGAGCCCCGTTATGGTGCGTAGTTGTTTATTCCTGCTCATCGAGAGCAGTTCTTTCGCTACTTTTTCTGATTGTTCTTTTATGAATTTCTTCGCATGTGTTTGCCTGGGCGTAGTCTTCCAGTTCTTTCGCTACTTTTTCTGATGGTTCTTTTATGAATTTCTTCCCATAAGTTTGCTTGGGCGTATTCTTCCAGTGTTGGTTGTGTTGTTCTTTTACCCACCCTTTTAACCATGACCTAGTGGAGCATCTGGGAATGCCCACAGCTGGTTCGGCTCCGTTGTACATCAGGGTTGACCATCCTGCTCTTGCCAGTTCGTCAGCTTTTTCTTTGCCGGCGATTCCTTTGTGACCTGGGACCCACTCCAGTGTAACACTGTTCCGAGTCGCCAGTCTTCTAAGCTCTTCGCCGCATTTCCATACCAGCCAAGATATTACCTTAGAGCTCTGAAGTTCAGTTAACTTATTAATATTGTAGTTTGTTTTATCAAATACTTTAACTAAATCATTATAAAGATCAGTGACTTGTCATCCATTATTCATATTGTTCAATGAGAAACCGCTTCGTTTTTAAATAAATAAGTAATATTACAAACAATACAAGATCTGTATTTGCACAAACCTCGTACGAATTCGAAATAACGTCGAATAAAAAAAGTTCAGTGTTTAAAATCCATTTCATTATTTAAAAATAAAAAAGTTGGCAGTTGAGTATATCTCGAACGTTGTATAACAATGTGCCTTTTAATCGCGGTTTAAATGAAGGAAGCCTAAAAACGATGAAATTTGAGCAAATAGGACCACACACGAGCAATACTTTCTTTTTCATAAAGTTTTAATTTAATTTTAATTGATATTCTGCGTAAACAAGTTGATACAGTTTCTTAGGAAATGTGCACAGAAATGGGCGAGCAAATATTATAAGCATCACAAGCAAGTTAGTAACAAATAAGTAGATAATTTAAAATGGGTGGAATATAATATAATAATAATTATAAATATTAATATTATACCTACTAATTCTTCAAATTGAAATGTGAATAGTAATTTTTTTACATAAAGACCATGTAATTTAATTTCTCAAATGTAACCATATAATTTAATTTAAAAATTTTTGATTAAAATAACAGTTTTACTGGAGCGAGTTACATACAACTGAAAATATTTAATAAATTAAAATTAATACAATAGTTATACATTAAATATGTAGGGATAGGGAGAGAAAAACTTATGTAAAAATTGAACTTGGACCAGATATTTCTCTTACTCTTTAAGGAATTGAAAGAAATGTAGATCTCGAAATTCACCTCTAATGATGTAGTATAAACAAAGTTAATATCGATATAATATAAAAGATTATAACAATTATTAATAAGCATAGAAGTATTTGCTCCAAAACAAATTTATTGAACTTAGTGATTTTTATAATTGATATAAAGGAAGTTCCATGAAATAGAATTGGTGTATGAGATATTTCCAGCTGTTTTAAAATATTTTTGTTAATCAGCATAAGACACGTAAAATTAAAAAAAGTTTCTACGCCATAATGATGACACCATTTAAGTCGGTACACTTATAGCACTTTCGGCAAAAAAAATTGGTGAGCCAATCTGTGATGACGGTTCTTTTCAAAGAAATTCGTTAAGCAAGTTGAGCAACAAGAAGGAATGGGATCCAAATACCATTACCAGATTTGGAAAGAACGTCATTCAATGGTACACAGAGCTGGGATAGGAGTGTTCGGGCCAGGAACCAAACACACTAAAGCTTGGGAAAAAACCTCAAGTACATTTCAAGCGAAAATTCAAACCATAAGAAAATGCGCACAGTTCAATATTGATAAAGGATACAGAAGGCAAAGAATTATCATAATGTCGGATAGTAAAGCAGCCATTAAAGCACTGAGCTCTTGTGCTATTAGTTACAAAATGGTGTGAGAATGCCTAGGCAAACTCAATGAACTAGGCGAAAACAATATGGTCACCTTGGTGTGGATTTCAGGACACACTGGAATAGAAGGAAATAAAATAGCAGCAATGAGGGTTACTGAAATACCCTTTTGGGGGTAATATTGGAAGAAATAGGTAAAGCCAAGAAAAATAGAAGATCTGACCATTGGAAAGATCTAGTTGGGCTTAGACAATCAAAGCTTCTTCTGGGTGACTACAACCTGTTGAGATCAAATGAATGCATAAGTCAAAGTAAAACTGCGCTAAGAGTTTTAACAGGAATCCCAACAGGACATTGTCGCCTTAAATAGCTCAAAATAGTGGAGGAAGGAGAATGTAGATTTTGTGGCATGGAAAAGAAGAAACCTCCATCCACGTATTTTCTAATTGCACATGAATTCAGAATCCTAGAGCACAGAACCGGGGAGATTACTGGATAGAAGAGGAACTTTTACTCAAGCTGGACCCTCCGGGAGAATATAGTACCTACTGAAGAAGCTACTCTAAGACCCTCCCCAGAAACTGAGTAGAAGTAAGGGAGTAAAATATATCTTTAAGGTTTCGGTGAATGTCACTCCAAATTAGTTACATACATTCATACAATGTCAACGGCTCCTCGCCTCTGATCAGATGTCAATTGCAAGATCTGCTCCGATACAATCACTTGTGGTACCCATCCTTCTAAGGAAGTCTACCTATTCGTTGTCATCCATATGAAAATGACTAGACCAGAGACTTTTGTTGATTGATATCACTCTCGACGTTACACGGTAAGAGCTAAAGTTCTTTGAAGCCGCGCAGCTGCCCAATCTGTGAGATTGCTTTCCCCTAATCTATCCACACATACATCGATTGCGCAATTCAATTCTCCTGCCAGAAATACCTTTGCGTAGTATCCTAAAAAGGTTAATATTTTTGTCTTAGTAGTTGCTGGAGTAGTGAAAACATTGAAAACGCCAAAGGACTAGAGAAATTTCTAGCAGGATCGAACTGACCGAAGATAAAGCTTGATAATTTGTAAGATAATAATATTATCCAGGAGTACATATATTTTGTATGTTACTCGGCTTTTAGGTAGTCTGCGACCGAATAACATAGCCTTAGATTCAGATGCATTCATAGAAAGGTGAACTAATTGGATATTTCAGATATGATACTGAGGTCCCCATCAATTTTAAAATTCACTTTCTGAAAACTTTAAAAATATCTGTCTCTCATCAGCATAAAAATGTTATTTCAAATATTTTAAGCATAATATATAAAATTGAAAATAATAATGGACCTAGAATAGACCCTTGAAGCATTCCTCTAGCATTAGATGTATTCTCACCTAAACTTACTTTCTGTGATTTAAATTCTAAATAAGATTGCAACATTTTTATAGAAGTTGCATTAAAACCTAAATTATGGCACAAAGTTGTAAGTAGAGTAGAACGTGATTAATTTTATCAAAAGCTTTAGAGTAATGCTTCCTTAAAACTATTATAAATAGTATATTATACACCGAGGTGGTGAAGACTATTATTGACCGAGCACCAAGGTGCGAGGTTTATAAATGTCTTCAACACCATGGTGTATATACAATTTTTTCCACTACTATACTGTATTTGAAAATCAAGAGAGAGTAAATTCCCAGAAATGTTTTGCAGTTATCAGTGTTAAAGGCAGTAAACCATAGACGTGCGTTTTCAAAATTAAATTAATATGGAAATAGAAATATTTAATTTGTTTTAGTTATTTATACCTAGATTACCAATTTTAGATAGATAAACATAATTCGTAAGTAGTAATTTAATTTGGGTAAAATGAAGGAAAAGTCAATATTATTTTAGGCATTTTGTTTTAGGCATATGTTTATTTACAAAATATGTATTTAATATGTACAGATAATTACAATTATTTATAAATTAATATGAGGAGCTAAAAAAACAATTAAGTAGGTATATGAGAAAAAAAAACCAACCGCAAGGATAAAATTTGACGAGCAACATGCAAAAAATACGACAATATTAAATCTTAAAAAATAAAAATCTAAAAATAAAATTAAAGTACATAAATTAATAATTTTAAAGTTATGGTTCCTCGCACTCTGTGTCAGAAGATTCACCATCTGATTCTAGAGAAATTACAATGGGCTCTATAGTAATATCAATTATGTTATCTAGCTCCCACATTTTTTTTTCTATTTCTGTAACGTGTCTAATACGTTTTTGCCAATTTTCACTTGTTACTTCAGATATTGCCTTATTGAAGAGATTTTTAACATCTGATAATTTAAAAGTAGTGTTATTTCTGGCAACATAACCTTTAACTTGAGCCCATATCAATTCTATCGGATTCAGCTCACAATGGTAGGGTGGTAAACGAAGGATTTCAATTTCTCGTTTTTTGGCTATCTCCTCAATATTATATTTTTTATAATTTTTCCTGCACGTACTGTACTATAGTTTTGCATACCGAATTAGTTTTTATTCTAGGAATTTACTCTCTCTTGATTTTCAAATACAGTATAGCCAAATTTAAGACAAAAATTAAAAATAATTCACAAACGCATAACGAGAAGCGTTTACTCCGTCGTCTGACTGACAAGTACACTGTCAGTTTTCGATATATTATGAACATACTCGTTATGTCATCAGTCATTTTTGGTTGAGCGCGAATTTTAAGCTAATGGCATTTTTATTCAAATAAATTTATCTTGATTGGTAATTTTAAGCAGCAAATATGTTAAAGATAATCTCCTGGGTAAACAAAATTATGTTGCAGAGGCTTTTGTTGAACTACTATCCCTGAATTCTCAAAATATTTGAATTTGTCCATTATTGACCTAGATTGATAATAGGAAAAATTAATAACTACTAATAGAGAAATTCAACTTATTAGTTGGCTAGAAGAAGCAATAAATGTCAACTTCACAGCTAGTAGTGGAAAAGATGTATTTTTAATAATGGCATCTTTGCTATAATTTGAAACTGGCATTTCTAAACAATTTCACCCAAATAAAGTCGTTTATTACATAGCAAGTCCGACTAATGTCCATACAGGATTTACTAATAAAACTTCGATAGTCGATAAATTGCCTCGTCCACACTATTCGAACTGTGAAAGTTGTAAAGTTGTAATATAACTCCGCTTCGCGAGCACAGTGAAGATGTTCTTCAGAAAGTGTAGTAATGATTTTCCACGGAAAACTTTATATGTTGTCCTAGTTGATAAGATTAGAAGAGTTGAGTAAAACCATAAAATATAAAGTTGGTATGTATACACCGAGAAATCGCATTACCAAGTTTATGTGTGCACAACGTTAATATTTAGTACTTAATTTACCGGCTTCTATTGGACTAAACAAATTCTTAAGATACTAGAGAGATATCGCAAGTTATTTTTTGGGTACCGCTGATGAGGGGAAACGTTATTTTGACATATAAGCATGCGCAATGTCATCCCTTTATTGTAAACAACGCATTTTGACACTTTAAAAGACGTAAAACATAGGTTTTGTGGCGCCCTCTAGAAAATACTCCGGAATGGATAACATATAATGATTTCCCCTGCCCTAAAATCTTCAAGTTATTACGTTTGTATATCCAAAATCTTCCAATTTACTGCGAAAAAACATTTTTGACATTTCAACTTTGTCACCCTGTATCTTTCTTATCATCAATATTTTATTGAAGGAAGTTGCGTC
Source organism: Galerucella tenella (assembly GCA_910591685.1). NCBI lineage: Eukaryota > Metazoa > Arthropoda > Insecta > Coleoptera > Chrysomelidae > Galerucella > Galerucella tenella. The sequence continues at coordinate 11,565 of CAJUYH010004307.1, forward strand.
AGATTGTTATATTTTTAGGCCAATAATCTTCCATTCCACTTTGCACCATTACTTACGGACGACCCTGTTTATTTTTTATTTATTGCACATTGTCATTTGTCCAAATATTTCCTTGCACTATAACATTTCATTCTCATTGGTGTTGATCTCACTTATTTTTCAAAAGTCAATAATATAAGCAATCTCGATTTTCTCCCACTAAATACGGCGTTATACTGTGTCAAAAGTCAAATGCAAAATAAGTTATTTATTCCTTAGAAAGTACCAAACATTCTAAACTGGCAACGCTGCTTTCATATCAGGTTGGTTGCTGGAACTGAACACACGCCCAACGTTGACTGTGAACAATTATTCTTCTCTCTCTTTCAAGTAGTTTTTCTCATATTTTCCTTCTCGCGATCTGTATATAAAAAATGACCACAAATAGATATCAAAAGCCGACCATTCCATCGCCTCTCTTGAACAAACCAAAACTTCTAGTACTTCTCTAATGAATTAAAACTTGATCCGAACACATTTCTCTTCCACTATAAATAAATCACTTGACACCACCCCGTACAGTACATCATATCCAGATTCGTTTGAAACCTTACGCCGCACAAAATAAAACCAAGTCCTCAATTTCTCATGTTATCGTTTACAGGGATGGAGTCACCATAACTAATTAATTTCGACATATTTTCAAAAATCGTCCTTATTTGTATCTATCTTTTGAATAGATTTCATAAATGTTTAACGGTTATGTAAGTCGCCAACAAAAGCCAATTGAAAGAGATTATGTCAGTCGGAACAATTAGATTGAACGTGTGAAATTGGAAACGTCTAAAAACATCAGTATGAGCTGTAAGAGGATGTCTTAATGGAGTTACCCATTGACGCAACGACCAGAAGATATAACTTCAATAATAAATTCCAAATAAATATACCAGGTAAGGAAGAATGGAAGAAAGGTGTACTTATACATCCTCAGGCAACCTGGTGCAAGCTCCACGTAGCTAAGGAGCCGGAATTGTAGGGCTAAAACAAAGGACAGCTATCTAAGCCTATCTGTATCTGTAGAGTGGGGAGGGTGAGTGTGTAGGCTCACAGCACTTAGGCCACATGTGACCCATTGTACATCCTCCCAAGGAGTTGTCCTCCTAGGTCATTGTCACTGGACAGGTCACTGGGAGACATCTCCTTTATATCGGCAGGTGTAGGCCAAGACTCACCGAACACACACTCTCTTATTGACGATAACTCCGGACACTCGCATAAGACATGCCTGACAGTTTCATCTTCCTGTTCACACATCCTGCTTAGAGGTGTGTCCACTAGCCCCATAGTATGGAGGTGTTTCCTTAGTTGACAGTGACCAGTCAGAAATCCTACTGTTAAACGTAGGTTTTTCCTGGTCATCGCCAAATATTTCTTCGGCGCCAGCTTCCCAAGGTTGCCCAGGGTGATCCTGGCATGACTGCATCCTTTGATTCCATCCCATATCTTAAGGGATTGAGCATGGGTGTAACGTTTGGCTAGTTCCGCAATTGTCGAAGTCGTTAGGTCGTAGGTGTCACTGGGTCCTAGAATTTTTAGTCCAGCGGCTTCCCTGGCTAAAGAATCAGCAATGCGATTTCCTTCACTCCTGTCGTGCCCTTTAACCCACCTCAGGATAATATTGATATCTGCCGAGGCGTCAGCTAAATCTTGGTGGCACTCTAGTACTAGCCTCGATATAACTGAAGGCACTTGATTTCATACTGGTCAAATCTAAGCTAGTATGGGATTGCATAGGTACCTTAAACGCACTTAAAGAGTCCATTGCAAGGTCATGGTAGTCGTACAGCCAGACAAAGTTCATCACTTCCATTCTTTAGACCGGAACTTTTTTTCCGTTTTTCAAAGTCGACAATAAATATGCCCACAAGTATGTGGGTGGCATAGAAAACTCTAACACAGTGGGTAATCTCACTAGGACAGAGACAGGTGAAGAAGTTCATTAGAGGACATAAAAGGACCTAATAAGTGCGGAAAGTGCTACTTTCCCGCACGCGACTGCAGTTGACCCGAACGACTCGGAGCGGAGTTCGGGCAAGCGGTCAAGGGTGGGAAAGCCACTTTACGCATGAGTTAGGAACAATATTTCTACGACCGTATATACAAAAAGTATACCAACCCATTTTTCTAAAGTTATTTTATTTCAACATACATATTCAAAACTTTAACCAAAAACTTATTATTATTATTATAAATAATAATATTAGAAACACAATTTGTTGCATTCTGTAAATTACTTAAAATTGCCGGTCCAGTGGAATTATTTGGTGTTAACTGGTGAGTAGATGACGTCGATGAGGATGGCATCGGTTGCAGGTAACATAAAGATGACGATGAAGGTGATCAAACCCTGGTGGTTTGATAGTTGTTTTATGACACTACTTCAAAGAATGTACAGGGTTATATCAAAATATCTTCATTATTTTATATTTTCAAAAAATTAAAAATGCAACAAAAAGCTAGAAAAGATGTAGATTTTATTTGATGGACTATTTATTCAACTGTTTGTAACAATAGTTATAACTTCCGAAGTGAAAAACTATCTAATAAGGTCAAAATATGCATAATTTTACTTTCCCACACTAGTGCGGGAAAGTGACACTTTCAAAACTAAAATGCGTGCGGGAAAGTGGGTTAAAAAGCACGGTCGTAGAAAAAATATTTTTTTATAACCAAATCAAACCTTTTGGACGTATTTATTTATATGCTTTTAACTCGTTTGGACTCCTACTTTGGAGTCCTTATCATTAATATTGTTGTTTGGAAAGATTCCAGCTCTCGCATCCATACATTAGGACTGGTCCGTATTTCTTAAAAGTTTCTTATTCAGGGCGTAAAACAGTTTGGTTGCACTTTCTATTCTGTTATTTATTTCTGCATCGTTTGTTCCTTCCTTTTCACCTGTAACTCCCAGATATTTAAAATTATCTATCTGTTCTATTTTTTTGTTTTCCAATTTTACACTAATTTTCATTTCCCAATATACAGAACTGAAACCCAACTTTGAATAAATACGAGCGCACTGCATAAGTCCGTCCACGAAAAATAATATTCTTCCATTGGCCAAAAAAATATCGTTATTATTGAACGGAGGCCCAGTTTTAATGGGCAAATTATATTATTGTTACTTGCTGAAGTAATTGTATAAAAACATACAATGTAGACAATTAAATTACCAGTCCAGACCTGTTAACACTGTCCGACAAGCTTTCAAGGGCTCTAATCGAAATCACTGAACATCAACTGTCAATATAAATTAATACTAGGACTAGTGTTACCTTGTATACAGGGGCAAAGGGAGATTTAATCGTTGAGTGATGTTAACAAATACTGTTTGAGTGTTTGGAGGTAAATCGACCAAAATGTTTATTGTGCGAGTTACGGTTGTATTGTTTGTTTGATGGATATTCCTCCTCCTCCGTTCATTCCTTTTAGGTTAAACTGATTGTCTTTGATTCCTGCATACATAGTTTTATGCAGTTATATTTGATACTATTGTAGCACGCTTTTTGGCAATAATTTTTTGCTAATTCTTGTTTCAATGTTACAGTAGTCACTCAGATTTAAGAAATCAACTGATACATTCCCCATTTCTTATTGAAAGGATAATTAGAGAAATCAGTACCTTTTAGAATTTCGCGAGCAATAACTTTAAATGCTACAGTAATTCCCTCAATTGCTGTATATTAATAGTACCTACTAACTAACTAACTGTCAAATTTCAATTAAACTGCACCATTTGGTTAGACCACCTTGGGAATTTCATTGTAGTCCATGAGCCCCTGCCAAAAAAGTAGGTTCTGAAAAAAATGTACGGGAACAGATATTTTTTTCTTTGAATATGTTCAGGGGTGTCCCCTGAATGTAAATCTAAGTTGGCGTCATGGGGGGGGGGGGGCTTCACTTCAGCTGCCATCTTGAAGAACACGTTTTATCAAATATCTCGCGAACCACGCATCGTACGACAAAAATTGTGAATATAATTATTGTAGATAATAACATTTGCCATCTTTTTTATTTAAAACTTTTTTTTGTATAACGCATAGGTTTTTAATTATAGCGCTCCAAACGTTTTTCAATATATTTTTTGCTAAATATTTAGTTAATGGTCAATGATACATTGAAAATGGTGGTAACTGAATTGTGGTACATGAAATTTTCTATAAATTCCATTCAAAACTTTTTCCCGTAGCATTCATAGTTTGGGAGCTATTACGCTGTAAATGAGATTATAATGCTGTATATTCATCATGCGCTAGGGTCGTTCCCTCACCTGTTTGTGACTTAGTGTTAAACGAACTGGTCACAGGGCTGCAAGCATGCGCAGTAACTACATGTGGCCAAATATGAAGGAAGTTATATATATTTTTCGAATTGTGTGTTATAATTCTGTTCTTTCCAATATATATATGTTACGTCTAGTTTTCTCTCGTTACTTATTTGATTTATAAGCACATGTAAATATTTTTTTGAGAGAGGGGAGAAACCCAGGTCCAAAACGGGTTCAAACCTAGGACCTCTTGGTTGTTAGCTCAGTATCCTACACACTTCTTTTTCTTTTAGTGATTACAACAAAAATTTAATACAGAGAAAATAAAGTGCTGACGAATACCTATACACAGTATTTTACAAAATTTGCAACAATTGAAATGGGTTAGGGGCCGTTCATAAAATACGTTCGCACACAAGGGGGGTGGAGGGGTCTTGGTGAGTGTGACAAGATGTGACAAGGGGGACCGGGGGTCGAAAGGCAACGTGACGTTCGCGACTTCAAAAAATTTCTCTCAATAATTTTTTTAAAATTTTTGTCATGAAAGGAATGTCACTCATTTCGTATTAGTAAATTATACAGATTTTTAAACTTTTATAAATATATGTACATTAGATCATTTTTTTAGGAGGGGGTATTTGGATTATGTGACGTAATATTGATAGGGGGATAACAGAAAGTGTGACACAGCGTGACAACCGGGAGGAGGGGGTCTAAAAATCCGAATTTCAGCGATTTTTTGAAAAACTCAGATTCACGTTAAATTTAAAAAAATAAAAAAGGCAAATTGAATCAACCTTCATATTCTTCTATTAAAAAAGAAATCATTTTTAATATTACAATATATTATAATATACAATAGGTATAAAATAATACTGTACAATATAAAACAGCATAATACAAGCATAACGTTAATTAATAATAATAATAATATTAAGAATAGCAATAACAATTCTTACGATGTAGCGTGATGCACTATTGTTTTTTGCTACATTGACAATCTTTTATATGTTGATACCGTATTAAGCAACAATAAAGATCGATGAATTATTAGTTGTTCTCCACATTATTTATAATTTCAATTGATTCGGTACACAGCTGTATTGAAATTTTTTTGAATACTTCATGCCATTTTATGCGTTATGAAATGGTTTTCGTATACAAGGAGCAATATTGCCACTGATAATGTACAAGGAGCAAGTTTTACCAAACTGCAGTTCCTAAACTATGAATGCTACGGGAAGAAGTTTTCAATGAAATTTATAGAAAATTCCATGCTCTACAATTCAGTCACCACCACTTTCAATTTATCATTCACCATTAACTAAATATTTGGCAAAAACCATATTGAAAAAAGTTTATAGCGCTATAATTGATAACCTATGCGTTATACAGAAAAAAGTTTCAAATATATCGGTTTGTAAAAATTCTTACAAACCGATTGGTGAGACTATCCATCATGCAAAAGGAACTACTTACCAGTCTTTGGAAATATAAACAAATTATACAGGATGAACAATTATCACAGCACGAAAAGTCTGTTTGTATCCAATAGGCCAAGAGCCGGGTATTTTTTGTAAAAAATGTACGGAAATAGGTATTTTTTTCTTTGAATATGTTCAGGGGTGTCCCCTGCATGTAAATCCAAGTTGGCGTCATTGGGGGGAGGGCTTCACTTCAGCAGCCATCTTCAAAAACACGTTTTATTAAATATCTCGCGAACCGCGCATCGTACGATAAAAATTGTGAAAATAATTAATATTTACACAGAATACAAATATGTTTTCTTGAATTGTTATAATTTCTCACTAGTTCTATGTCAGTACTTTATGGCTCTGGAAAACCCATGCACAAAGTCAAAGCTCGTTCGGGAGACAAAAAACACACTGAATGAGCTAGCCAGATTCAACAAGGTCGTTATTACCTGGATACCGGGACACTCGGGTTATAGAGGTAATGAAAGAGCCGATAAACTTGCTAAGCAAGGAGCCAAGTCGGGAGAGCATCCAGAAAGGGAGGTAGGAATACCGTACCGAGAAGGATGCAATACCATAACAAAGGAAATAATTGGAAAGAGATGGGAAACCTGGAAGGAATCCCTGGGTCACAGATGGTGTAAAGAACTGACGGGAGATTTCATCTCCAGTTGGGCCAAATCAATCATCAAAATTGGTAAACGCAAGGCAAGAGTTGTTCTGGGTATACTCACCGGACACTGCGAGCTGCGATGTTACACACACAAAACACAGGGACATAGCAACTTGTGTAGATGGTGTGGAGAGGAGGAAGAGACCCCGTGTCATTTCCTATGCAAGTGCCCCAACCTAATGATACATAGACATAGATGGTTGGGAGCAGCGAGCCTGGACTCAGAGTTATTCAAAGAGACTAGCATTGACAACATACTTGCATTCTGCAAGAGTGTTGGCTTTAGTGCACATCTCTCTGAAGCAGCCTAAGCATAGCTTAAGTACGAATCGGGGGGAAAGGGATACAATGGCGAAAGCTAAGTGTCCCTGAGCATTGCACCCCGAATGACTTGTAATAATAATAATAATAATAATAATAATGTCAGTACTAGTCAGGCGCTTTAGCCATCCAAGCCCCGGCGCCAGCTAATGTATTCGTTCTAGTAGAATTTTCAAGGAATAAGCATGTTGAAAGCGATTCAATTTTCCCATAAAATAAGATCAAGATTTAATAACATCTTATATTTTATTACTATATTATATTGTTATCAGCTTTTGAGAGTTTTTGGGAATGTGCAAAATTTCGAATTAATCAATTTGTATAAAGTGCGTCAAAGGGAGTCGATTGAAAACAAACAAACATTTGACATTCGCAAAACGTCACTTTAAAGTGCGAAAGGTTACATCTCGTTTATCTTTTGTTTCTTAAACGTCACAATTCATATTTAACATTCCGTGATAATTTTCAAGGTCTGTGTAATTCGATTTTTCAATGACACTCATTGTCTGTCATATTGTGATTATAATTAATATATAACCTAGTTTTTTTTCCTGGATGCGTAGAAAAAGTATAGTAAGCACCTAGTGTCAAAAACATCTCATGCCTCAGAAAACTCGTGACTAAAGTAACGTTTTTGACACTTGGTACTTAATATGCTAATAGGATACGAGATCAATTGAAGATCAACAAAAACTTGTTAAAAATGTTTCACTAACAATTTTTTTTGTATAAATTCTACGCACGACTGTGTAACAAGGAAGTGCCTGTATCCTTCGCCCTTACCTAAGAGTGGTCTAGTGTCGAGTCTGTTTAATGTTACTCAGTTAAATCTATGTTGACAAGCACTTGTGATATATTTATGAAAACATTTAGGAGATTAAGTAGACACTCACCCACTAAAGACTACCTCTTGATTGATTTGAATTCAATCTTCTTACCGCCACAAAATGCTGTTTATCTGGATTATACAGGGTGTAATTTCATTGTTGTTTTTTTTATAAATTCTGCCTTTTTGAATACAAACAACTTATATCATGGAAGTCCAGGGTGAGAGTCGAAAAAAGAATGGATAAAACCGAGGCAGTGGAAGACATATTTTTCCCACTGCCACCACACAATATTTTATATACCACTTGAATTGAAAATATCCAACTTCTGACACAAGATACAAGAAGGAATATTCTAAGCGCAAAGAACCAAAAGAAATTAATGATTTTAAATTAAAATTTGTTTGGGAAAGTGAAAAAACGAATAACAACTGGCGGTTTAGGTTAGTGAATCAGAAAAAATCTAGCTACAGATAATTAAGCAGGGTAAAATTCGCGAGCATTTTTTAGTGAACTAAAGAAAAGTAGAACAAAAAAATAAGTATAGAACGAGGTAAGGGAGATAAATATATAAAAAGGTGGGAGGGAATGCAAAAATTGGGGATAGAGGGAAGGAATAAGTGAGAAGGACGGATATAAATAGATGATGAGAAGTGAACGAGTGAGGTATAGATTGAGCAAGAGAAAGAGAAAGGAAATAAAAGGAATAGAGAAAAAGATAAAAGAAAAAGATATTGGTATGGAGGAGAAATAAAGACGGAAAGGAAGAGGTCCGCCAGAGACCTGAAGAGAAATAAATACTACTTTTACTATTACACTATCTTTGTCAACTTATAGAAATTTAATTGTAAGCATTTACCTCATCTTTATACAGACAACCAAAAAAAGGTTGTCATAATTCAACTTTATATCTCTCTTATGTTTGTAGTAAACATTCTATCTGCTGTAAGCCCTTTTCCTCTTCTGTCGCTTCTTTTCTCTTTCTCCTTTTCTCTCTTCCTTTTTCTCACTTTTTATTTCCCTCTTTATTTCTCCTTCTCTTATTATTTCCCTTCATTTTTCGCTCCGTCTCCCTTTCTTTTTTATTCCTTACCTTATCATAAATCTTTCTTTCTTTCATTCCCGCTTAATCTCTTATTTATTCTTCCCTTCGTTTTTCAATCTCGTTCTTGGCACTTGGCAATTTATTTCTTTGAATAAACATTAAACATGTCGCCTACCTATTCAATCCATATTATTTTTATTATATTCAGACATCTGGATATTTTGTAAAGAAAAATAAGATGTAGCTTCATTGAAATATTTTCCTACCACCATCGCACATACTTCACATTTAAGGAATTTTAAAAAATCATTATTTTTATAATTATTATATAAATTTTTGGACGTTGATTACAGCACGGTACAAATATGTTTATGATTATAAGAGCTGACCAATTGTGAGTGTCAGCATTAACTATGCTTTACTATTTATACAATTTTGCGAAAATTTTAGTCAAGAGGATGTAAACATGTAAAGCGATTCTATTTACTCTCAAAGTTTTGCCAATCACTAAATTTGCTCGAAAAACTGACAGTTTTTCTCGTAAAATTAGTGATTGGCAAAACTGTTTCGTTGCAAAGAGAAATTTATCCGATAAAAAAAAGCTCTTGTGTTTTTACTGTTGAGAAAAATGGCTGTACCTCGCTGGAACCAAGATACCACCCTCAAATTCGTTCAGAAGTACCGCTTGAAAGAATGTCTATGGAACACAAAAACCCATGAGTATTTCTACGAGCTAACCATTTTCTTATCCATACACGCTTCTTTTTCTTTTGTTTAAATTCTATTACTTTACTAATTTCCACGCATAATTAAACTATACGCACTTTTTTACGGCTGATCCAAAACGTTTTCGTTCATTTTACGCCATTTTCATTCAGTGACTAAACAGAGCGAAGCTAAAATGTCGACAAATACAAAGTAACTAAATTTTAGTAGCTGGCTTTAGTTGCTTGCATTAGCTACTATCCGCATGTAAATTCGCCTTTAGGGATGGTAGGATATACAGATCACGAAAAATCTTATGGAACCGTCCTAATTACACAAGTACGACAAGGAAAATATGAGAAAAACAACTTGAAAGAGAGAGAAAGAATAATTGTGCGCGCGCATCGAGGCGTGTACTTAGGTCCAGGGGCTGGCCGATTGTCCCACTATTTTAACCGCTGTTGCCAGAAGCGCAGATTAATTTGTACAAATGATATTTTTGTCTCGTTATCGTTGACTTTTCTTTCGAAGTCATGCACAATAGGTAAAACTAAACACTCTCATCCGGCAACATTGTCCTTTACAGAGAGAATTCACCTTTAAAATGTTATTCCTATGTCTCACGTTGTAAGCGCATGCCATTGCATTTGAAAATAAAAGATTTACAATATGCCTTCATTAACATACTTAACCTGCGAAAAAGTACAAATTGTAAGATGGTATTGTGGAGGTCAACAGAATTTGGTTTCAACAAGATGGTTGTCCAGTCCATAATTCAAGGATAGTAATGGATTTTTTTAAGGTTAACATTCCCCGAAAGAATAATTAGTACTAATGGTACAATTAAATGGCCTCCAAGATCACCTGAACTAGCTCCAAATGATTTTTTTCTTTGGGGATTTTTGAAAAGTAGCATTCACCAACATGCATTTGAAAGAGCTAATAGTTTAAATGAATTGAGGATAAAAATAAAGCACGTTTGTGCCAGCATTACGCCAAATAATCTTAGAGATATGAGATCAAATCTTTATCACAGATTTGGTTATTGTCTGGCACAGCAAGGTGGTTTATTTGAGCACTTAATTCATTAAAATTATGTTTACCTTTAAAATGGATTTTTATTTTAATGTTTTCAAGAAGTTTATATTTTATGTTTAGAATAGGTGTAGGTACCTACTTATTTTATTTTTTCAATTCTATTTATTAATGGAAGGGATTTTTAGTTTATTAATTATGGTTCTCTCAAGAAATACTGTTTTATTTTCAAGTTACAATGGCTAAAATAATATCCTAGTGTAGTTAGAAACTAATAGACAGCCTAAGTGCTTACGTCACAACTGTGGGCGGAGCCTGGACTGGTTCCAAACAAACTCTCTTTCTATGTAAAAGTCCCATAAGGAATTTTTTATTTAGTGTTTTCAATGTTATAAAGGCAAAATAAGACATCTAGTTTCCATATTGTGTTAGAGGAACGTGTCTTTTAAGTGTTTTTGTATAGGTTTTTGCCAAGGTGAGTTAATTTAATTACCAAATTAAGTTGAAAACTTTTTGAGGTTATGTTGGTTATTTGAAACCTTCTAAACTGTCTTCTGTATTCTTAATTTCTATATTCTATTATTTTGAGATGGCTTCAAAACATGTCTTAAAGCTTTCTTTGTCCACAAAATGGCAACCACAAACTCTCCGAAAACTGGGTGGATTGTTTATCTTTTCACCTGTGAGTAAATGAAATATTTCAATAAAACATTCTTTAAAAATGATATTAATTACTCTTTTTTCACCTTATAAGAGAAATCCATTTGTTTCTCTCAGCCTGGTTTGTTGGAAACCGAAAAAATTTGCAGGTTTGCTTTGCACGCTTGCAACCTGGCACAAAGCACATTACCATAGTGTCTTAAAAGCCCTGAAAATATATTCAGTTGAAGTCACAAACTAAATAATAATATACAGATATAGATAGCTTTATTCAAAATAGGAAAACCTAATTTACATACAATTACTTTGGACATAAGTTTAAAATATATAAACATATAATAAATAAATACCTATATAAAATTGAACAACTACATGTACCTATATAATAAATAAATTTATGAATAAACAAATACATACCGCATTTATCACAATTAAAAAAAAAACAATAATCACATACATTTCAATCTTTAACAATTTGTAGTAGAAGTAATTCTAGGTTCATCGTTTAACTAAATAGTTCATTAATCCCCTTTTAAATTGTGGAAAACTTTGTGAATCTTCTATTTCATTTGGTAGCTTGTTGTAGTCAATAAATCCTTTAAATATTAATATTTTTGTATTTAAACATTTTAGTTTGAACGTTAATATGTATGTGATTGTTAATTCTAGTATTATATTCATGTATTTGACTGTTATAGGTTATATATTTGTTAAAATACATTGGCAAAAGATTGTGCAACATCTTATAAATATAGGTTAATGCCAAATAAATCAGCCTCTTTTCAATCGATAACAACTCCAATGTTTCCATCACTAAAGATACTGAGGTCAACCTGCCACATCTTGATACAATTCTCATTGCTGGGTTCTGTAATTCTTGCAGTGCCCTTAATTTGTTTAAATCGAAAGTATACAGTAAGGTAGGACAGTATTCAAAGTGCGGCTGTATTATGGTTTTATACACTATTATTCTAGAATTAATACTTAAATGATGCCATACTCTGGAGTAAAAGTATAATTTCTTTACAATTTTTTTTGTATGTAACTAAAATGACTATTAAAATTTAAGTGATTATCAATCATAAAACATAGTAGAAATTATCCAAAAACCTATCACCAAAACATAATCAACATAACCTCAAAAAGTTTTCAACTTGATTTAGTAATGGAATTAACTCACCTTGGCAAAAACCTATACAAAATCACTTAAACGGCACGTTCCTCTAACACAATATGGAAACTAGATATCTTATTTTGCATTTATACCGTTGAAAACACTAAATAAAAAATTCCTTATAGGACTTTTACATAGAAAGAGAGTTTGTTTGGAACCAGTCCAGGCTCCTCCCACAGTTGTGTCGTCAGACTTAGGCTGTCTATTGTCAACTTGGTCAGAAACGATCAAGTTGACAAAAATGAATTTTAAGATGTACAGGTTACGTAGTATTGATTGTATTTTTTTATTTCTTCAACATCCTCACTCCTTCCATGTTGGGAGCATGCTGAATACCACCAGTGCTCCCAACCTTTCAAAGTAACAATTCCCTTGATGGATGCCAAAAATTCCCTATTTCATGCATTTTCTAGATAAAATTCCCTGCTTACGATGTTCCCAATATTATATTAGAAAAAACTCCATAATTTTATCACAAAGCAGATAAACGGCACGAAATATACAGAAAAATTAATATTCTCAACAAAACGCAGGAAATAAAACAGACAAAAAATGTTAAAACAACAAGAAATAGTTAAACATACAGTAAAATATGAAATTAAACAAAACAAACAAAATGCCGTAACATATTAAACATTCATCTTTTCAAAGACATTTTTACATTATGTAGTTTCAAATGATCAGACTGCGACGTTGCCTGGTCAACACGCGATCGACGATTTTGAGTCGTGTTGATAAAGTTCTAATTTCTGGACACACTTTTTCCTTTTTTCCAGAAAAAGAAGAAGATATTGAAAACGTAATACATGTAAAAATAATATCTGCCTGTTAATAATTATATTATCATCTCGAAAATTCTCTAAACTCGACGGTTATTATTAAAAAATACCCTATTCTCTTTTGAGTGCCAAAATTCCCTAATAAGGGAAAATTCCCTGCAGTTGGGAACACTAAAGTTGGTGGTAACTAGTGAATTCTCTTTCTCTCTGTAAAGGACAATCAACATTCGGCCAGCCCCTGGACCTAAGTACACGACTCGATGCGCGCGCACCATTATTCTTACTCTTTCAAGTTGTTTTTCTCATAGTTTCCTTGTCGTACTTGTGTAATCAGCACGGTTCCATAAGATTTTTCGTGATCTGTATCTTCACGACATCATATTGCCATCTACTTTTTAGTATTTTTTTCTAATGATTTTTCCAAATATCATTATCTCTTAAATTCTTCCGATATACTTCAACCTCTAGCGATATTACATATGATAATTCCGTATGATTCATTGGGATGTATCAGTATTATTCAGTTCATTGATTTCGAAAAACAAAAAACGTACAGTTTAATTATGTAAATCGTTTTTTGCCAGCCGTTTGTCCGTGCATTTCAATCAGATAAGCGGCTTTTTAATCGATTACAATATCAATTTGCAAATATATGATATAAATTACAAAACGAATCAGATGGTTCTTTTTACAGTCCCAACTCGATAAGATATTATTATAAAGCTAATGACTTACTTAATTATTCTCGATCTTGAGTTCTAAATAGCGTTGATGAATAAATTTGTTCTCTCTATAAATGAAAAAACAAACATTTTTTTTTTCCAAGGAGCCGTCCCTTCGCCGGTACCACCTCAGCCTCCTGGGCTTATTGTGGATACTCCTAGTGTTCTGACTACAACCTATTCAGCCATTCCGTTCCCTGCATTAGATCATACAGGTTCTTTGCTGGTTGGTTGTAGAAGTCTTCTGGAGTCATTTGGGTTCTGCCATACAGTTTCTGCCTTCTGTGGTCCAGCGACTCACAGTTCCATAGTATATGCAGGGCTGTTTCGGTATCCTTTTTGCATCTTCTGCATGTGAGGTCTCCGTTGTACAGCCCTATTTTGCTTAGGTGCTCCTTTGTGGGAAAGTGTCCCGTAAGTAGCCCTGTAATGGTGCGTAGTTTGTTCCTGCTCATTGAGAGCAGTTCTTTCGCTACTTTTTCTGATGGTTCTTTTATGAATATCTTCCCATGTATTTGCCTGGTCGTATTCTTCCAGTGTTTATTGTGTTGTTCTTTCAACCTTTTAACCATGACCTCGTTAAGCATCTTTGATGCCCACAGCAGGTTCGGGTCCGTTCATGAGAGTTGACGATCCTACTCTTGCGAGTTCGTCAGCTTTTCCATTGCCTGCGGTTCCTTTATGACCTGGGACCCACTCCAGTGTTACACTGTTCCGAGTCGCCAGTCTTCTAAGTTCTTCGCCGCATTCCCATACTAGCCGAGATGTCACCCTATAGCTCTGAAGTGCTTTAAGGGCGGCTTGACTGTCACTGTAGATCCTGAAACAAACAAAATTACCTACGATGGATATATTTTTGTGGTGTTGTTGCTGTTGCTTTAGAATGAACTAACCGATGCAGAGTGTTGGCCTAGTTCACAAAATTTGTTAATCTTAGCTCCTGATCATAAAAACGATACCCAAGTGGATTTGGAAAAATGTATTGAAACGTTTTTATTGTTAAAAAAAATATGCATGAGTAAGTAAATTAAGTTGAGGAAACTCAACTTTCAGCGTTAATTGAGAAAAATTACCAATAGAGATAGAGTTCCAGGAGTCAGAACTTTTATATTGAAAATTTCCTAACCAAAGTAAATGCCTTTTTTTCACCTGCCAATATATTAGTTTACCTAACTAGTTTCCGTACGCTATTTCAGATGGCAGAACTACGCTTTAGCGGAGCTCGGTCAGCTATCGCGTGCGGAAAAGTCACTTTTCGCACACTATTTTTTCTACTAGCATGCGAAACAAACCCATAAGTTAACATTAAAAAGCATTTATTTTTAAATACATATAAACAAATTAATTATTATTATTTGACATTTATTTGATGAGGCTAATACCAGGGCGATTAAAAAATTATTGAAAAATTTTAGCTGAATTTTAATAAATTTCTCAATTTCTCAGTCATTTGGTTAGCCACAACCATACAAAATGAATATATTCCCCAGTTTATTCCCCACACACTTCACAAATTTACATTTCGCACTAGTGCGGAAAAGTGACTTTCCACACAAAAAGATTGCGAAAAAGTGGACTTTTTAGCAAGCTAGTAGAAAATAGTCGTTCGTTCAACTAGTGCGCAAAGCGTCACTTTTCCCACGAGCTCAGAAGTTTGTGTCACGAGCCATAAAGCTGAGGAATACAGTAATTTATTTTATTTAAACTTTGAACAGAAAGAACTTACAATATGAAAATAAATAGAAAATCAGTTGAATGTATTTTGTATTATTATTATATTATTATTACTATCTTACTTTTCCAACGGTTATCAAAAGAATTAAAAAAAGGCCTAGTTTGCATATAAAAATTTGTGTAGAAAAGCGTGTTTTGCATAGTGGTTGTAGGAAATAGTTATTTTTTTATTGGTGAACCATTTTACCTATTTAAAGCACGCCTCAGCGTGTTTAAATCGAACTTTAAAAAACGCGCGTGTTTTAAAGTTACCGTGGCAACATCAACAACTCGAGAAACGAAGTCTAAATCTATGGTCTAAATATGTCTAAATGACAATTTTTTTATTATTGATCTGACAGGAGTAGTTTGTAACGTCAAAACTTTTATTCGAATAATATTCAACAATGTCAATGTCAAGGTTGAACTTCCATCAAAATACAAATTAGTTTATGTTTTTCTCATTTCCATGACAACGCAAGGTATACATTATATACATCACGAATTCAACCATTTGACATTTAGTTCTTATTTCTATCTATGATTTCCATTTCTTGTTGTTGTAGTAGTTATAGATCAGTATTTATAATTTCAAAGTGCACCAATAAAAAAAATAGCGTAAAGTATTCGTGGATAACTGGTCTTTAAAACACTTGCTCTATTTCGAGCACTCCGGCTTCGCCGTTGTGCGGTAATTACTCGAAAGCAATAATGTCACGTTTTTGACGTATGTAATGCTAGCATGACCAAGTGAGCAGAATCAGTCGCACTTTCGCTATAAAT
>CAJUYH010004308.1:0-27777 GCA_910591685.1 Galerucella tenella
ATGATATTAGATGCCTCTGAATCAAACTCTGCATTATCCAATCCTAACTGCTTCAAACACCTTATTGCCAAATAAGGTGCAGACTTGGTTCCGTAAGTGACCGTATTTAAAGAGTACACCTTAAGTTCTTCAGTCGGATCTGATCTCCAAAATATTTGTTGGAACGGCCTTTGCATGGGGTTAATCCAGATCATCCTATACATTTTAGCGACATCCCCACAAACTACAATTTGATGCTGTCTAAACCTCAATAGAATAGATGTTAGATCTTCTTGCAATTTTGGCCCATTAAATTGAATATCATTCAATGAAATACCAGTATCAGTTGGTTCTGACCCATTAAAAACCACCCTTAATTTTGTAGTACTGCTACTCTCCTTGAGTACCCCGTGATGACATAAGAAATACGACCCTGTTTCAGATGGGTTTGAAACCAACGACATATGACCCATTTTAAGATACTCCTCCATAAAATCTTTATACAAACTTGCTAAATTACTAGTACATTTTAACCTTCTTTCCAATGCAAGAAATCTCTTCATCGCCTGCTCACGAGAATCACCCAATTTCTCTACAGAATCCTTAAACGGTATGTTCACTATAAATTTACCGTCAGCCGCTCGTGATGTGGATTCCAAAAACATTTTTTCACACTCCATATCCTCTAAAGAAAAATGCTCCTTTGTACTTATTTCCTCCAATTCCCAGAACTTTTCCATTTGATTTTGAAGATCAACCAAACCAACATGGAGCTTTTTAACCTTAACTCCTGACCACACGGAGCCCGTTACCAACCAACCTAATCTAGTTTTTTGTAAGATGGGCTGACCTATACCTAACTGAATTTGTCCAACACACATTAATCCAAAAAAGACATCAGCACCCAATAACAGATGTACCTTTTGGGATTCTGCATAACCAGGATCAGCCAATTGCAAGTTGCTAGGAATATTCAATGATGAAGTATTTATTTTAGTACTAGGAGTTAAGCCACTAATCGTAGGTACAACTGAACAGGAGAATGTCCTATGAAAACTATTATGCATGGAATGCATTTCAATCACACATCTTTCACCAACATTGGACCCAATTTCTCCTATACCTACAATAGATACATCCACCTTTTGCACCTGTAAACCTAGCTTCTGCACTAAATCTGTTGTGATAAGGTTCGGTTGAGAACCATTATCTAAGAGAGCTCTGCATGGTTGAGCACGCCCATGAGCATCCAACACTTGAACCAAAGCAGTTGATAAAAGAACTTCTCCTTCCATTTCTTTTCCATTGTCTAAAAACACAGATTTGACTTGCATCGCGTTGTCAGCCGCATCCTCCCCTGGATACTCGTTCGGAGCAAGTTCACCTTGATCATCTTGACCACGACCAGATGACCTATCAGACCTGTTCTCTATATGGTGATGAGAAATTCCTCCTCTTTTTTCATAATGCAATAAGGCGTGATGACGCTTTCCACATTTTGTACATCCTGCTTTATCACAATCTTTCCCTATATGGTTAACCTTTTTCAAACAATTTAAGCATAAACCCAATCTTTTTGCCTGTTCATACCTAAAATAAGTTTTTAATTTTAAAAATTTGTTACAGTTAATAATATTGTGATTACCATTACATACCGCACAAGTAGTACCTGATTGTATTGATACAAAACTTTTATGTGTTGGAGTAAAGTTGTCTTTCTCTTTACCATCAATTTTCTTTTTTCTTTCAATATTCTTTAAACTGTCTACTCTTTTACCCAAAAATTCTTTGAATTGTTCTAAACTTGCTAATTCCCCTTTTGGCCTATATTCTTCCCACTTAACGAAAGAATTTTGATCCAACTTTTTAGTCATACAATAAATGATAAAAGGATCCCACGTTTCTACAGATAAACCCAATTTAGCTAAATGATATAACATTTCAGTTATCATATCTGACATATTTAATAAATCAGTAGCGGATTCTTTTGTTAGTCTAGGGAAATTTAATAAGTTATCCAAATGATATTCTACCAACATTGGAACATCATCATATCGGTCACATAAAAGCTTCCATACTATTTCATAATTTTCGGCAGTCATTTTCCTCGATTGTACTACTTTAAAAGCATCACCCTGTACAGATTTTTTCAAAAAATGGAATTTTTCAACTTTATTAATAGCGTCATTATCATGAATTAATGATTCAAATATATCTTTAAATTCAACCCATTGTTCTAATTTTCCATTAAACGTAGGTAATGGTATGGGAGGCAATTTAGGCCTAGATTGTGCAGCTACATCTACACTAACCACAGAAGATGACGACACAATATTATTGTCATGATTGTCATTAAAATTATTATCAAAAACATTTTCATTATTTTTATATTTGGTTTCAAGCAAATTCAGAATCACTTTCGCTTTTGAAAATGCACAATAAAAGTCTGATTCAAACGTTTCTCTATCTTTAACTACTAATTCAAAATCAGCATCCAAAACTAAAGTCTCTAACTCATTTTGAACACCCTCAAACTCTTCCAGCACAAGTTCATAACGTGAGAATCGATCTTTCAACTCTAAATACAAATGATTAATTTGATCTTTGTTTGTGTTTTCTATCTCAATTTTTTCCAAAAATTTACTAAAAATTGTAATTTTGCTCTTTAAAGCACCACGTTTCCTAACTAATGTTTTAATCTCGGATTCTGCCATAATTAATCACAAAAGTTTAATTAATATTATGTATCTGTACTCACTCAAAGAAGAAATTAAAATGGATACAAGAGACTCACCATACGATTCCCGACCTTATCTTATTTGTTTCAAACCTATGCAATTTGATATACTTCAAAATTCGCGCTTTTGACCTTATGTTGTTCTTATTTAGGGTTTTCGTCTACGCGACTCGTACTGTAATTCCAGAGGGTCACTTGCGTTGTGTGATACCACGCACCATGTAAGCTAATCGTCCAATACACCTAGGCTCATTCCAGGCTCCAATTCAACCGGCTAGACTTCCAAATTCTAACTATTAAAATTGCAATATTTTACCAACATTCTCCAATCCAGCGAGAAGGACCACTATGTTGGGAATTCTCCCAGTATTTAATAATTGAATCCACCAATTCCAAAAAGTAAGAACTTTTATTGAACCATAAATATTACAATTTTAGTTATACTAAATTATGACTTGTGTCAAAAAAATATAAATATCAACGTACGTAGAGAACAGATAAATAAATGTCTATTGTTTCAGTTGTAGTAAGTACTCGGTTACCAACTCTTAAACATTGGGAATTAGTCCCGTAGATGAAACGATGATCGGTACCACCTCTCTTTTCTCTGCATGCCACATCTGTCTTACCTCAATTGCAAGATCGGTATATTTTGCAATTTTCTCGTTGTATTTGTCCAGAATATTGTTATTATTGGGTACAGCAACATCCACCAGATAAACCGAGTTAGCTTTTTTATCCACAACTACAATATCAGGCCGGTTATTCGTCACCCGTCTATCGGTGATAATTGACCTATCGTAGTATAGTCTAAAATCAGCATTCTCTAGCACCAAATTCGGATGGTACTTGTAATATGGGGTGTAGGTGTTCACTAATCCAAATTTGTTGGCCAACATTATTATCGTAGTATAGTCTAAAATCAGCATTCTCTAGCACCAAATTCGGATGGTACTTGTAATATGGGGTGTAGGTGTTCACTAATCCAAATTTGTTGGCCAACATTATTATTATTATTATTATTGTTATTATTATTATTATTATTATTGTTACATATTTAAATATAGATGATTGAATGTTTTTAATGTTCAAGTAAAGAAAAAAACTGCAGCTTGGCAACATCACAATATTTTGTTTTTGTTATTGATGCATGGACATTTTTTTTGTAGGTAGGTATATTTTTTCGAATATTTACCAAAAATAACAATTTCACATATATAATAGTTATTTTTCAACACCTCTCGTAAACAAATACCCTCAGTCGGATCATGGTCGTATAAACACAAGATGGAATCGTATTTTGAAAACACGAAATGTCAGTTTGACAATCCATCACCTTGAGGTGAATAGATATAATTCAGTTATATTATAATAAATTCATTGCATTAACTCTGGAATCATTTGAAAATAATCTGTTTCCTTGTATAATACTTTGGTTTCAGTTTATAATCTCACTTACAAGTGGGTTGATAATTTTTTCTTGATCTCAAATTTTTGAGTTTTCCGAAAGTTTGGTAGGTACTGTATCAAAGAGTTATTCTGTTAATAATGAATGATTTGTTTTTGGCTGCTTTCCCCGTGTATAAAAAAACAATTTTTTGTATGAAAACATTTTTTTGTTTTTTCTATAATATATATTGTAAGATCTCGTTCAAGATATTCAAATTTGGCGCTCTTACAATCATTCAACCGCTCACGCATACGCGCCAACGTAGGCAAACCTCATCTGTGAGATGTAGATGGACTTTTAACCCCAGGCACAATTTTTTCTTGATCTCAAATTTTGGAGTTTTCCGAAAGTTTGGTAGGTACTGTATCAAAGAGTTATTCTGTTAATAATGAATGGTTTGTTTTTGGCTGCTTTCCCCGTGTATCAAAAAACAATTTTTTGTATAAAAAGATTTTTTTGTTTTTCCTATATATTGTAAGATCTCGTTCAAGATATTCAAATTTGGCGCTCTTACAATCATTCAACTGCTCACGCATACGCGCCAAAGTAGGCAAACCTCATCTGTGAGATGTAGATGGAATTTTAACCCCATGCAGCCGCCTTGTTGAAGATCATGTTAAGGCATTAATCACCAGCAGCAACATAATAAAGACCTATTCAGAATCTGACCTAAGACGTGAAACATATTGTATTTTGGATTAAGTTTAGATTCAGTTTTGGATCAGCATGGTTGTGCGGAGGAAGTAACTACTCCTGATTATGCGTTCAAGCGTAACTTGTATATAGTTTGGGAAAATATTTGTAAGTAGGGGGTCGTTAGCTTAAGGGTTTGTGAGTTAGGTTAGGATTTCATGGGGCAACTGAGAATTTCGTACAGATAGTGCAATAGAAGTTGTTTTGATTATTTTGAAGGGAAATAGAAAAAAAGGAATCATTCTATTCAGGTATAAAATGAAGTAATGGGGGATTTAATAATATTTAAGTTGAACACAATGGTTGAAGTAACAACACTAATTAGGGTTTTTTTGGCTTGGCGGTTTTTGCTCGACGTTTATTTACGTTGTTTGACTACGATTGGTTTTTGTATTTGTATTTTGGCTTTCTTTCACTTGGTTTTGGGAGTTTCTTGTTTCTGTTTCATCCAAATAGTCCAGTGAATGAAGGGACAAAGCTCCTGAAAAGTCCCCGAAGACTTCACTCAGGGCTCAATTTGTAGGTCACGGGTTTCTCGCTAATATCTGGCTCAATGTACGAATTAGAGAATTTCTCTTTAGATAAAAAATGAAGACCGTCTTATCATCTACGGAGATGGTCACCATCATTCTTTCAGAAAATTCGATATTTATCGAGATAATGAGACCCAAAAGTCTCCTCATTTCAGCTGCTGCTCTGCCTGTAGGAATTCTGCTGTCTATGCAGGGGGTGGACGAATTGTTCCATAACTCGGCTAAGAATTGACATTTCCCGATGATTCAAAGTTCATCGCAATGATCATTTGAAAAAATATATGAACAAATTAATGAAATAGTCTCAAAATCTTGTGGAAAAACTTTTGACCGCTTTTTTAAATATTTTTGTCAAGTAAGAACGTGCTGTAAGTCACATGGAATGATAGTTATGAGTATCCCCATTGTGATGAACTTTGAATCATCGGAAAATGTCAATTTTTTGCCGAGCTATGGAACAATTCGTCTGCCCGCTTACAAGTTGAAGCATAGACAGCAGAATTCCTACAGGCAGAGCATCAGCAGCTGAGATGAGGAGACTTTTAGGTCTCATTATCTCGATAACTAGGGAATTCTCGAAAAAAATTATGGGAACCACTTTTGTAGATGATAAGACGATCTTCACTGAAGAGAAATTCCCTAATTCGCATATTTAGGCGTCTATTCTGTAATATTTCGTTCAGCAAAGTTGGTCATAAAGTTTGCAATATGACAACGTTGTTCAGCTTTCAACTGCAATTTGAGGTTATGGCTCCTTGTTATGGTTAGATAAAGGCACAGCTTAGGCATTGACGTTTATATATGTCAATGATCTCAGGTTACGAATTTCTTACTTGAAAATATTTCATCAATATGTAAGAAGAAATGAGTATTTCTTTTTGAATATTGAATAGTTACAACATACAATCGATCTATTTCCTTTTCAAAAATTTTCATAGTTCCCACCGAAGTAATTAATCTTCTCACAAAAATAGACAAATTTTTAATCCCAAAGTGACGGTTATGGCTGTCGTTCATGAACGGCGATTTCTAGCGAGGAATTCGTTAGCATTTTGGATATAACATTTATCGTTCGTAAACGATATTCGTTCATTAACGGCATCGTACATACTTACAGAATAGACCCCTTAGCCAGATATTAGCGAGAAACTCGTTTTCCAGGGTTTAGGGGGCCATTTCCCCCCCCTCCCTTCCGTAAACTCAATCGCGTCAAGTTTTTTCTCGATTCTGCCGTGACCTACAAATTGAGCTCAAAGTGAAGTCCTCAGCGACTTTTCAGAAGCTTCCGATATTTTCAGGTGTTCAGTTACTGGACTAAAATGTATGAAATTCGCTTTGTTTAATCTTTGACAGTGTAGGTACAGAACTTCTTACACATATGTATAAACAGAATGTTCATTTGAAATTTTATGAAATTCTATATTTTCCAGTAAATGTGACAAAGCCGCTTATATTGAGTGTTCACATTTTTTCGATTTTTTGACAATAGTTCGTTTTAATTGTTACCACAGAATACACCATCCCAACAAGAAACGAAGCTTGTGCTATTTTACAATTCATTTTCTGAGTGCGCATGTCTGACAGTTGCCATTTTAAGCCCGTTATCTGTCAATGACATGTGATTTTATTGTTTACCATAGAATTTTCTTTGTTGTAAGTTTTTGATTATTCACATATTTTTTTGTGTTTTGAACGATAAAATTTGTTTACAAAATTACATTTATTAGTTATGGCGCCAAAAACGTGTGCAATTCGTGGCTATCATTCAAGTAATGGATGATAATAATTGAAAAACACAACAGAACTTCGATAACTATGGAGAAAAGTTTATGGTCGCTTCTTTTTTATAACTTCGTTGTCACAGACTTCAGTACATTTTTTCTGGGTGTGAAATTTAATTCAAAATCTGGTGAAGTGTAACTTTCAAATAAATAAATAAATAATACAAATTTTAATATAGAAGCACTATACTTATTGTAATTTCATATCATCATTTACTGAATTTCTTTCTATTGTAAACTGATAAATATATAATCTATTATTATTGTATTGGTTTTTAGACTTACCCTATTCTACATATAGTGCTACATACTTACACATATGTAATAGTATAACAATATAGAAAATAAGAATCATTTGGTTAAACAATATCTCATTATTTTTAATAATGGATGGTACTCCAAAAACAGAAGCTAAAACTTATATCATTTATATATTTTTCACATTATTTGTTGAGTTGTTAAATTAACAATTCATAAATTGAGTTTAACAATTAAAACCTTGTCGAAACAAGTGATAAAACAATTATTATTTGAGATTCTTTGGTTTCACTTTTTTGCGTGTAGTTAACATTTAGCTTACATTTTTTGAACAATTTTCTCAGTGTAACTTGATCCGTTATCTGTCAACGTCAGTTTGAAGGTCATGAAATTTTGCCCCCAAAACACAAAAGGATTTACGCCGGCTTTCGATTCTTGTTAAGCTGGTGTATTCTGTGTTGTTACTAGGTATATTATGACCGTTGTGTTCAACTGTGGTAGATATTGAGGAAACATTTTGGAGTGATGAACTGAGTATATTTTATTTAATTGTTTGATTATATTAATAAAACAGCTAGCCGGTGTGTAGTACCTACTATGCGGAAAAAATAATGTTTAAGTGATGGTTACAATACATCTCTTCACAGGTAGGCAACAAGCTCTGAATAGTTCTACAGTTTTACATTTCTGGAATTATAAACCAGTGTCGTATCATTTGGTATATGAATACCATCTACACATTCTAATAATAATGAAGGTTTTTGTTTTAAATGGAAAATAAACAATGTGTAACTAGGCATGCTTTATATTCATTATCGACGGCAAGACGGCAACTGAAGTTCATTCCTGGAGTGATAAATCAATCTAAGATGATAAAAGATAATCGATTTGGATTTTGGTTGTGGACGGGGTACGTGGGCAGTCCGGTCTGTTGAGTGAACGAAATATTAGTTGGTAAACCTTCGGGCCTCTTCTCAAGCTTGTCGTCACTAGCTCGAACACTTCGGGCTCTCGTGTCTATTGCCTGGCAGCGGGTTTTATAAGCTCTGTCAGAATATTTTCATTTTTTTTTAGATTTAATACAAAAATACCCGCATCAACTACTGAGAGTCATAAGCAAGAGGACTTACATAAGTGTTTTGAGTTATGTTTGGTTTGTAAATAATCAAATTTTGTTATAAAAATTAGCGTCTTTGAGATATTTAGATAAATCACTTGTGTCTTTGGTGAGCACATCCTTGAATTCCGCACTCAAATTATTCTGTCTTCTATGCCTGGAATATTCAGGACACTCCAATGATGATGTGTTTCACGGTAAAAGAAGTATGACAGTTTATCTATATTCTGGTGCTGGTGTTTTCTAGGGGAGGTGTGTGTGACCTATACGCAAGTGGCATAAGAAAACTTGATCTCTTCGTTTCTCTGTTATTTATCGGCAAAACTGAACTTGTGGCTTAACTTCTTCTAGTTTGGATGTCGAATAATTCCATATTACTTGCCACTAATTAAGGGGTCTATTCTGTAAGTATGTACGATGCCGTAAATGAACGAATATCGTTTACGAACAATAAATGTTATTCTTTATCCAAAATGCTAACGAATTCCTCGTTAGAAATCGCCGTTCATGAACGACAGCCAGAAACATCACTTTGGGCATAGAAATTTGTATTTTTGAGATGCGATTAATTATTTCGGTGGAAATTATGGAAACAGGAAATTGATCGATGGTATGGTGTGGTTATTAAATATTCAAAAATAAATACGTATTTATTTTTTCTTACATATTGATGGAATATTTCCAAGTAAGAAATTCATAACCTCAGCTCATTGACATATAAACGTCAATGCCTTAGCTGAGCTTTCCCTTTATCCAACAATAACAAAGAGCCATAACCTCAAATTGCAGTTGAAAGTTGAGCAACGTTGTCACATTGCAAACTATTTCAAAGTTGGTAAAAATATTGACCTGAAAAACGTTACAAAAACTATCACAGACCTCTATTATTTACATTTGAAGTTTTATGCAGTATATTAGATAACATAGTAGTGTAGATTTTGAAAACATTAACGGATATATATTTATATAGAATGGATATAAGCTACGATCTCCATCACTTAATTATAATGTAGCTCAAAAATCTGACAACGCTGTGATGATATATTGCTCTACTACCAATTTGAAAACTTGCAGCTTTCGTTAACATCAGAAAGTGGTCAACGAAAGAGATACAGAATAACGTTTCAAAATTTTTCGTTCACACTTCCAATGGTTTGTAAACGAAACCTTTGCAAAACGAAATATTACAGAATAGACGCCTAAATATATGTTTTTTTGATTGTATAAATGCGGTCAGTGTGAGGAATTTTTGGATGTAAAGTACTTCTTCATTAGATGACGTGTCTACATCTAATTGATGACTTTCGCGTTTCCTTTCATGCCAGAATGTTATGGAGCCCATGTGAATGAGTCTTTTTCAGTTTATTCTCGCTCTCTTGTGATATCAGTAGGTACCTACTTAAAAAACCTTTTATTACGAATTACCTCAGCAAAGAAGCTAATGGAATTTTACTTTCTGTACCATCTTATAATAGATTTAGACATCTATTCTGTAATATTTCGTTCAGCAAAGGTTTCGTTTACAAACGATTGGAAGTGTGAACGAAAAATTTTGAAACTTTATTCTGTATCTCTTTCGTTGGCCACTTTCTGATGTTAACGAAAGTTGGACGTTTTCAAATGGGTAGTAGAGCAAAATATCACAGCGTTGTCAGACTTTTTAATTACATTATAATCAAGTGATGGAGATCGTAGCTTATATCCATTCTATATAAATATATATCCGTTAATGTTTTCAAAATCTACACTACTATGTTATCTAATATACTGCATAAAACTTCAAATGTAAATAATAGAGGTCTGTGATAGTTTTTGTAACGTTTTTCAGGTCAATATTGACGTTTATATGTCAATGAGCTGAGGTTACGAATTTCTTACTTGGAAATATTCCATCAATATGTAAGGAAAAATAAATATTTCTTTTTGAATACCAAATATCTACACTATACCATCAATCAATTTCCTTTTCAACAATTTCTATAATTTTCACTAGTAATACCACTAGAGGTCAAGAATTTTCGAATTTAATTTGACCTCGTGTGGTATTCGGTAAGAAAATTCCACACCAAATGTGTTTATTTCCAACATCAATTTTCGTCTTCATCAACCTGCCATAGTATATGATAATATCGTTTTTAATATAAACATTAATCAAAATGGTCCAGAGAATTTAGAGAACATCTAAGCTTGCAGTTGGAATTCAAAATTATCATGTGAACAAATAAAAATTAGATTGTCAAAAAAAATATTCTGTCATTATAAACGTCAAAAAAATCTCCAGCACTATTCACTGTTGGGTAACCAGGAGGAAAAAATTTCCACTAAAATTCATCCGTTGCCATGATGATCTGTTAGAAATATACGTTTTGATTGGTTAAAAATCACATGTGTGGAATTTTCAGTAGTAATACCCCTAGGGTCTTGATAATACCGAGATAATTTTGTCATAGAGAATGCTGAAAGCGTGTTGCTTGATTATAACCCAAGGCCGCTGGCCGAGGGCTATTATCTTTGAGCACCACGCTTGAAGGATTCTCTACGACAAGATTTTGAGTATTTATCAAGACCCGAGGAGTATTCCATAAGATAATTTTTTACTTTGTAGCTTTCAAAAAATTGATTGCCAATTTGATGTTTAATAATTTTCAATACAAACTTTATTAGTTTTAATCAAATAGTATTCATTTTTATTTAAAACTACAGTTGTGAAAAGTACAATTGGTAAATTAATTGAATCGTTAGATGCAATACCAAAACTTTCCGACATTTTTAATCTAGTTGTCAGTTTGACGTTTAATTAATTTTTATTAAAACATAAACACCAAACTGAAAACACCACATGTAGGGTATTATCGCTGTAATACAGCGGTGATTGGATGAAATTTGACATATGACTTGAAATTAAGTAATTTGATTGGTTACCATATTCAGTAAAAAATTATCACCGAAATAATTGATCTTATCACAAAAATAGACAAATTTTTACGCCCAAAGTGACGTTTCAGGATGTCGTTCATGAACGGCGATTTCTAACGAGGCATTTTGGATACAGAGTAACATTTATCGTTCGTTGACGATATTCGTTCATCAACGGCATCGTACATACTTACAGAATAGACCCCTTAAATTGGAGTTAATTTTTCCTTATTTTTTTTCAATATCCCATAATGTAAGCCGTAGATATCCTTATATGGTTTGCTGTGTTGAGAATTATGTTGAACATTGTTTGCTATGTGTTAAGCTGTGAAATAGAACCAGTAAAATCAGTCTAAAGCAACGTCTCATCACCTCTGATCCAAATCCTTTCGAATATTCTGGAAACCTCAACACAGTACCTATTTGTCCTAGTTGACGCTTTCTCAAAATTTTGTCTTTCTCGCTTCCAACCTACCTTCGCCACTGAAGAAATCAAGGAAAGTTTTTTGACAACTTCATAAGTACATTCGGTGCTTCAGCAGAACCAATTTATGATGCTGGTACTAATCTAACGCAAAGAGCTCCAAATCATTTTTTTAATACTTTGTTATCGAAATGCACGTGAGAATCTCTGGTGTAAATCGCTCCAATAGTTCAACCGCCACAAACCTGCTAAGAGTAGAATCAAACATTTTTCAGACTGGCCGAAGAAAGTTTGAAAAATTTTAATGGTAATGGGTATCACAAATCAAAAAGCAAGGGGCTGTTCACCCTTTGTAAGTAATCCCACTAAGTCTCGTCTGATTTATGCCGTGTTAGATCATTAGTTGTAGATTGACTTCGATCAACCTATCGCAGATACGTATTTCCAACGCGCTATTCAGCAAATATTAGCTAGAAAATGTAAAATTACCCATCGCAAATATGTGCATGTTGCAATATTTCCATCGTGTAATTTAGTAAACTATTCAAAAAAATGTGAGATAATTTTAACAAAAAAATATGTGCATGTTACAATATTCACACCCTATCATCCCAATAAAAGTTAACTTGAAATGTCCGATCGTGAATACCTACTGCAGTATTCCTATTGTGCCACCTGTCGAATTATTGTTGTAAGTATTTGTTGGCGCCACAACAGTCTAAGTAATGTTATTCTTCTGGTTATTTCAGAAACAACAAAAAAATAGTCGAATGAAGTGTTGCCAAGCCTGCCGCAATCTATCAATCGAAAATAGGTAAGTACATACTTTACATCAAGTGATACATAATAACTGAGAAGCTTCACTATCTTTGATTGTATTTAAATATCCAACCTCCCATCAATATGGGTAAGGATAAAGATTCCACTTCTTTGCTCGCTCCCAGCTTCTTTTTCAGGTTTTGAGACTTTCGCATTTCGAGAGCATTCCTGCGTATGCGCCCGGCCCGGCAGTTGCTGCTTACAATATTATTTGATTTATTAATTGTTTTTATTTTCATATCTGGAGACATTCGTCGATTTCGATCGTTTTGCTTCCATGAAAATGTATTTAATTGAGTAATAATAATGGGTTTTCAATCCTTTGTGCTTGCTCACGCTGTGCTGGTTATAACATAAACCAAATCCATTTTATACCTGAGTTGTTCGTTTATACACCATATCACCTCATAGTATTCGCATAAGCTTCCACAGTTCTGCAGTTGATTTAAACAGCGTCGGATTAACATAATCCCTCAAAGGGGAACTAAATTTGCGTTCATAATCTACCGGGTCATATTCATAATGCTACATAGACATTTTTAAATAAGTGGGAGTATATGGATTATGTATAAATGAATTGCAAAATAGTCATGAGAACAATAAGAAATAGTCATTCCCACAAAATATTATGTCTATAATTGCCCAAATATGTACCCATAAACTACTGATTATTTATGTTGTTACAGAAAATGAAATCCACAGAGAATTCAGAAGAGGTTAATGTGTTCCTATGCACTGTACATTAATAATAGAGACCATTTTCAGCACAGCAAAGAGTAACAAGTATTGATAAAAAAAATGAGCTCGGCACCGGAGCGGGCAGATACAGCAAGTCGAGCACATATGAAGGAATTGTCTCACTAGGAAAATACGCCTCGGTATTTCAAGCAGAGGTCTATGCAATACTTGCATGTGTAAGGGCAAATACCATGAGAGCCTACAACAACAGGCAGATCAGGATCTACAGTGACAGTCAAGCTGCCCTTAAAGCACTTCAGAGCTATATGGTGACATTTCGGCTAGTATGGGAATGCGGCGAAGAACTTACAAGACTGGCGACTTGGAACAGTGTAACACTGGAGTGGGTCCCAGGTCACAAAGGAATCGCTGGCAATGAAAAAGCTGACAAACTCGCTAGAGCAGAGCAAACATATTTTTTCGTTGTGTGAGATAGGGACCAAAAATTATTTTATTACTAGTTAATCTTGACAACGGTAGATGGAACGCTACCGAAACGTCGAAATAAAGAATTGAAACATTATTGTGGTTTGACTCCCAAAAAATAAAAGAAAAAATATTATCCACAGTGAGCCCAGGAGGCTGAGGTGGTGCCGGCGAAGGGACGGCTCCTTAAAAAAAACAAGTATTGATTGAAAGAGAATCCAATGAAGAAGGTAGTCCTCTTAAATAATTCCGATTATATGGTCAGTCCCAACATTAATTTTTATTCCAAGAAAAACAAGTTCAAGGTAGTGATGGAAATATACAAATTGTGATTAGCTCCGTTTTCATTATTCCTATATCTGGCTACCATCACATATAAAACAAACTATGAAGAGAACTATTTCAAACTCGAAGCAGATGTGCTCATTGTGCTATTAAGTGGAATGCAGTAAAGAACCAAAACAATTCGCGGATAGTGGAGTGTCCTGTCATATAGTAACTGTTTTGCTTTACTATATCATAATTAGGAATGTATAGGTTCTGTAAAATAAATGTAATTGTATCAAAATAAGAAATAGAAAGGGTTTTCTAGGCAGGATTTATAAAAGCTATTATAAATGAAAGTCACAGTGGATACCCATGCAAGTGTAATAAAAGCATTCAAAAAATATAAATATATAAAAAATGGGAAAGCAAAAGTAGATTTCCCTGTCCTCCCTACAGATCCACCTAACGACATTCTTTAACTGTGAAGGATTCTATATTTAGGTCTTATTGAACTCCTTTTTATATTGTTCTATTTTATATTGACTGGTAATTTGTCTAATATAGTTTGGCAAGTTCATCTGAAGCTACGCGGCATCGGTAAGAGGCGAGGAAACATGGCGCATATCTGTCATAAACGTACCATTAACAACATTTCCGAAATAAGCAGAATAACGCTATACAAAAAAACATTCGTGGATCGTGTACTCCACTGGATCCCATTCCTAGTATAGTACATTATTAGAAGGTGGTACGATAATGGTATATTGTGATATTAGCAAAATAAGTCATGATTTATGAGCTGAGTGTGGAGAATCCATGCGAAGCACACAAATATAATATACTATTTTCACTTCAAACGTGCATAACTTTATTGGAAATAAAACAATGGAAGGAATTGAATTTTCATTCTATTTTACTGTATATTCTTCTTTTGGTATCGTTATCATGGATTGGATACGTACTTGTTTGGCATCTATAAAAACAAATATTTCAAATAATGTGTTTATACACTAAGGAGTACCTATAAGCACTTTCACTCCCAATCATATAAATGAAACTTAATGCCCTTGAAAATCGTAACATAAGTTACTACTTATATTAACGTTTGAAGAAAATAGTATAGTAAGTACCAAGTGTCAAAAACCTTATTTCAGTCACGAGTTTTCTGTGTGACTAAAGATATTTTTGACAGTAGGTGCTAACTATACTTTTTCTACGCTTGCAGAAAAAAAAAAACTATAATATATTATTCCAATTATATTCACAAAATAACAAACAATGAGTGACATCCCAAGTAGCAATTTGATGTCTATAAGGTTTGTATAAACAGCTACTAGATATATCTTATAGGATACTGAAATTCTTATAACGGCCTACATAGCAATTAAATGATCCTTATACAACTGAAAAAAGCCCATTTTTATACAACTGTTTGGTTGTATAACAGTTCTATTAAAAGTTTATACAACTCTTCATCGACTGCTTTATAATCATTCATACAGCTACTATGAAATGAATTATTAGTGTGTCATGTAGTCACATCTATAAAATGGGATTACTTTTTATATTGTTCTGTTCGATTCTGTTTATTAAAAAATATCAATCTTCTTATTTTTTTTGTTTCTTTTGTGTAATGAATGAAGTAATATATTATTTAGGACCATTTAAATGTATGTAGGGTTGAGACGTAGTTTACTCACCGACGTCTGAACGGTAAGTAAATCACTTACCGACGTGTTAGACTTAGAAGCCAATAAACACAACCTACCGACCTGACAATCGATGCTGTAAATAAACAAAAGAGATCGATCGCGCAAAAAAGTTATACTTTTCACCAATTCAGCCCCTGTTTCTGTGTCTGTCAGTTGACTGTTTTCTGGCGCCACACGCGAAACAGAGGTTTGTTACTGATTGCCTATTGAGATCCGAATATTCTATAGCTTCTTTATATATCTCGCTTGTTAAAAATAACTTAGGGATTTTCTGGAAACCTTTGGACTGACTTTTATTTTTGAGTCCCAAAAAAATACATCGCAATAGGGTGTGCAAAGGTGCAAAGGGGTGTGCAGAATAGTATAACAACATACTTTTTTCTGTAATTACTATTTCACGAATACAAACCCCACATAAATTAATTTTTAGAGGAAATGCCTACAATATTAAAAAATTACAATGAAAATTATTATTGATTTTAAATGAAAAACAAAAAAAGGGAACACGTGGAATTGAAATAGTTCATTTGGTATTGAGTATCTTCACTATCCGTATCCCTCTCTGTTATATCTTTTACTAGCATTCTGACATTTTTCAGAGAAACAGTATAATATATCGCAGTATTTAAAGCCTTGTAACAAGCAAAAACATGTATCTTCATCACTGCAAGGTGACTTGCCACTATAGGAACAAATGAATTAATGTAGCTTGTCCATTGCTAAATTTTTTTCGAAATAATTGATACACAGTATATTATTATTTAATTCCCATCCATATTGCGTTGGATTGAAAGATTTAATATTTATAATTTTGATCATTAAATTTACTTCCATTTCAGTCTCATAGCATGACGCATCAATACTGCCTCTTCTGGACGTATTTTGTTCAATGCTATATTAATAGTTACAACATCATGTCCTACAAGTCATTTATTGACAATATCTTCTGTCCACATTAACCTTTTTTTGTCAGGGTAATCAACCATTTTGTAATTAGATCATCTAAGTCTAAAACAGGCAGTCAACCGACAGACACAGGAGTTGGATTGGTGAAAATTAAAACTTTTTAAGTCGTAAATTTTACTTGGTAGGACTGGAGATAATGCCGAAACCGGCTTACAAGTGATATTGTCCTTCCTAATCATAAACCAGAATGGTGGTTATATTTTGCAGATATACCAACCCCGTTTAACTTAGAAGTATAATTCAATGTTCTTCGTAGTATATAGCCAGGGAAGTAGTTGTTGCTTTATAGTGAACGGTCTGTTTAAGTGAAAGTAATTTCCAAATTTGTAAGGCGTTATTAATAGTGATAAACTATTATCTTTGACATCAATTGAATTGTTTTTTATTGTATTTTATATTTGATTGGAGACAATATTTTCAACTCTCAGAGATTCCAATTTTTTGGGTAATTGAAGAAGTACTTCCTTCCATTTTTTCAGCCGATCCATCAACCTCCATGTAACTGGTGCAAGTTCAGTTTGTGGCACTAGCATTAAATCAATTCGATATACCTATATATTATTTTAGGTTTATAATAAATCTCCGGAGCCGTTATATTTTCTTACTCAACCTTGATTTGTTACATCTCTAAATCCGTTTAGTTTAAGATCTGAACCTAAATCGACCTTCACCGAGCTGATGATAGAATTAACTGCTGTTTGCACCGGTTGTAGTTATCTTTTGGCTTTAGTAACTCATGATTAACTTCAACCATTGATTAAAAGTGAAGTGTTTTGCACCATTTGTGGTTAAGGTACTGGTGAGTAAATTATTTGTTAGGTGCAAGTTGGTATCTTGACATCTAGGAATAATTTGAAAAACAGCAATTTTGTTGGTAATAGTGGTGTCAAATATGACAACTATTAGATATTTATATTTGTAAAATTACCAAACAAAAGGTGGGAGTTTTCAAAATGAGCGGAAAGAGGAAAAGATCAACAACCTTATTTTTTCCAAGTGAGAAAATAATGTGCTTGAATTTAAGGAAGTACCTACAAGCACATAATAGAATGCAAGGAAACAGGTGCGTTAAGCTGGAAGGATAAGGGACAGGCCTGGACAAAGATTGGGGGGGAGTTTAATGCTCAATCAGATATTTACAGATCTGTAGATGTTTTAAAACGATTTTACACAAATAAAAAGAAATAAAACTTTTTCTAAAAGTTGTTGCTTAAAAGTAATTTTCTCTCTGATATCTTCCAAGATTTCCAGGTCATTTTCATCTTCTTCAAAATCCATATTTTATTGAATTAGGAATTTATCTCGCAAATTCGACAAGTACTTATATATCTTAAACCCAACCTTATCTGTGGATTAGATTTAACTATTAATTATAGCGTTAACTCAAGAATAAATGTCATGGTGCAAGGAACATTTTAATTTAACTAGTAATTAAAACTTAACCACAACTTAACTAAGACCGGTGCAAATGGCTGTGAACATGTTTTATTATGAGCTTAGTATATTAGAAAATATATCTGAAATGGGTTTGCTAGAAAAATTCTGAGTATCAGACTGTTTTTAATTATTTAAAAAAGATGATTTTCAATTAAATTTTCAACATGAAGATAAAAAGAAAATTTTGTCCTGAAACGTATAGAATGTGCAGCCGTTGAGTTGTCCATTATTTTGTGCGAACTACAGACTTGTAGGGTATAAACAGGTATGTCGATACCAGTTACTTTCACTTGATTGGATGATAGAAAAAATTCATCATAAGCGCTGTTTATTGCGAAAATGTTGATTCCATCACAGGCGACTGCAATATTGGGTCCTTCATTATTACACAGTATACTTACCTCGGATTTCTCTATCACAGAATTCCAGGAGCGTTTGAATTTAAATTTTTTAAATTCGCAAACCCCTAGTAGGACCGAGTAGGACCTAGTAGGACCCTATATCAACGTTTCTTATTATAATTGAAAATTGTCATTCCAGGGCAAACCCATCTTTATCATACTTTATCTTATTCCACTATCAAATGTGACACTTTGAGTCACTCCTTGACGTTAGGTAACGTCACATTTTTCATAACCTTCATATATCAGTGATGAAAAGTAGTTATGTAAAAACTTTACGTAACTGTTTATGTTTCAACATAGAGATACCACATGAGTTTCAAATAA
Source organism: Galerucella tenella (assembly GCA_910591685.1). Lineage (NCBI taxonomy): Eukaryota > Metazoa > Arthropoda > Insecta > Coleoptera > Chrysomelidae > Galerucella > Galerucella tenella. Next base: position 18,982 of record CAJUYH010004308.1, read on the forward strand.
TAATTTATCAATTAGGTACTGTCAAAACTGACAATTATTTCAATATTTAAACTGAAAATTACCCCATTATTTTAATTCAATAGTATTTTAAGATTTATAAACATTGAAAACAAAATTATTCAGGACACAGTTATTTAAAGTAAGTCAATTTTCTGGGTGAATACATCATAGTAACAATACTTCTAACACCATTTGAATCCACTTTAATATTATCATTGTAATTGAAGATTTTATTAAACATTATGAAAGCGCGGAATTAGATAAATCGTTGTACGTAAACACGTTATAAAGAGAGCGACATTGTTCAACTCACGTAATTTGCAGAACTTTCTTAACTGTAATAAATATCCAGCACAATCATGTTCAAGTGATAAACAATATTGAACAATCCGTGGTTTGTTAAAAGATAATTTATTTGTTTACAGAGTTCTAGTAATGAAGGTATAATTAATTCAATGGTCATAAAATGATAGATGTAGGGCAACCCGTGGGAAAAATACATTACATCTGACCTATAAGGCTCCTTTTTTCTCATTAAGAACACAAAATTTTCGTGGGCGTTGTGACTGTGGTGATTATATTACCAGTAATAATGATAGATTATGTTTTATTGTATTGACACAAATATGAAAGGTAGGTCCAACCCTGGTGGTCATTAGACAGTTTTTATTTTCGACGCTCTGAATTTTTCAAAATTAGTTAAAAAGAGAAAGCATACTTTTTTAAATAAAACTAAACTGTGTGTGGAAGGATTGAACTTGAAGCACGTGAAATGCAACAGTTTTTCGTAAGTAACTTTTCCCTATTTGATTGTACAAAAAAATTGTGGGCATTAAAATTATAGGTAATTTTATACCCTATAAAATGACGTGATGCAATATTAAAAAAACATTTTTATTCAACCCTCAATTTTTGGAAAATTGAAAAAGTTTTTGCAAAATGCTTTTTTAAGCGACAAACATACAAATTGGGAAAAAGTTCAATCGGGCATACGATTTACACAAGTACGACAAGGATAATATAAGAAAAACTACTTGAAAAAGGGAGAAGAATAATTGTGGGCAGCTGGTGATGGGCGTATTTATGTTTTCACCCCAATTTCTGTGATCCATATCCATATTGGACTCAGAAAAAGAAAACTTTTCGCAGTTTTTGTTGATTTCGAAAGAGCTTTCAGTTCAGAAAAACACAATATATTGTAGCTAAAACTATTCAACTTAGGTTTTTTTTAAATACTGCAATTTATCAAAACCCTTCATAATAATGCATCATTTGAAGTTGAAGGAAACAATGGTTTTTCTAAATCGTTTGATGTAACCACTGGAGTACTACAAGGAGAGCCTATGAGTCCACTACTTTTCGCAATGTATTTAGTAGACTTGGAAGATTTTCCATTAATAAAGTGGCTCAAGGTGTTGATATCAACGAGCGGACAAGTTTATCTGAAACCATGAAAGGAATGCAGTCGAAAACATTCGACATTGCCACGTTCAACTATGAAAAAGTTGAAGTACTGATTATGTAGTGATAATAATTATAAATGGGTCTTTTTATTATTAACAATATTAAAAATATGATTGAACGTTAATTTTATAATGTGCTTGTTTTCTTGGACTCATTATATTAATATTATTTTCCAATTCATGAATATTAAAAGAGAACACTTTTCCAAATTTGTTATGGGCTTCTTAAAGCTCTGGCAACGTTGTACGAAAACCATAATGACCACACCCTCCGATTACATAATTGGTGATTTTTATCGACCAGGTGACTTCTTATTGGCAAGCGCGTGCGTATGTTCTTCCCTCTCACTTCGTCAATTGACTGATATTGATTTATCCAGTGGTGTTGGTATTGTCAGTTACCTTTGTAATTTCACTTTTACTTGGTAAAATAGGTACCGTACGCCATTTGTACGTTTGACAGATATACGCCATGTTTTTCCTCGCCTCTTACCGACGCCCCGTACCTTCAGATAAACTTGCCAAACTATACTTTGCTGATGATCTTGTAATTTTGGCCTATTTTGAGATAGAACTGACAAAAAATTTGAAAATTTTGGGAGAGTACACTCCATTAAACGGTTTAACAGTTAATATTTCCAAAACTAAAATTATGCAGTTTTCTAGGGGAGGATTTCGTCAGGAAAATTATTCTTTTTATCTTAACAATCAACAGCTACCGAGAAATACTCCAAACACTATCGTCAGACTTGAAACAGGTAGGGTTAAGCTAACCTATAATAGATTTATTCAAGTTAGCAATCAATTGGTTGAAAATAATTCTCCTAATGGATGATACTCGATTCCCCAAGCTTTGTTTTTCTCGCTTGCGACAACTTGCAAGTTCTTCCGAAGAACGTTTTAATTGGGCTACTCAAATGCGTACTCTATTTGAACTTACAGGAGATTGGAATATTGGGGAAAACCTGGTTTGACATTCACTGAGAAATAATCGAAAGACTCTTTTTGGAAATTCAAACAATATATTGAACTGTATGGATCTCAGTTTGGCACAGCGGTGCCCTTTCATGAACTAATACACTAGCTTGAATATTACTGGCCAAGTAGAACAAAACCCGTTACTTAAACGATCCATACAAGTCACTCGCACTCTTGCTCAATTACGGATGTCATAACATTTTCTTCTCTTTTTAACGGTAATAGCTATTCGCTGTGTGTCGACCGTTGGAGGGGATAGGCGAAACTATCCCAGCGCGCGCAGTGGTGAATTTCCGCAATTCGGTCGGAGACTGATGTGGTATATTGTATGTAAATAAAGGGGAAAATGTGGCACGACAGTTGTTGTGTTGTTAATTGTGAAAATACAGGATGGAATAACCTTGATGTGGAATATTACAAGTTTCCTACTGCGCAACACAAGTTGGTAGAAAGGAAAAAATGCATTGCAGCTTGCAGCTGTAAAAAGAGTAAAGTGGGTGTCTTAACCTCACTTCAAAATACAGTGTACACTGATACAGTATTCTATAGGTCATGTTTTCTACATCAATTTTATTTAGTTTGTTTATTTTTTAATAAACACATTTATTATAAATCATCAAGAACATTTGTGTGCAATCGATACACATATAAAGAAGCAGCTCATGTCACTTGGAATGTCAAATGGAATAATCGATTTTTATTAATGATTTTAGGCAACGTTTATCTCCGTTGATTCTAACCTACAAAGCTACACTTAACATAAAAAAAATATATGGTTTTAAATGAAACTAACTGTTTTTAAATGACTCCACAATATATTTGTAAAAATCTGTAAATTGCAAGTAAATTGACAATTGTTTCGATATAAATATCATCATCAGAATGACAGAAGTTACTTTTGACATGATGTATACTTGATATATATTTGGCTAGTCCAAATAGTGCCCTATCTAGTGATTGACTTAATATATATGAATAGAAAAAAGAAGAAGATTTTACAAATAGTAGCTTTGATATTATTAGCCCTATGGGGATATTCTGGATATCTTTGTCCCATTTAAGATCAGTATAACTGTGCAATGATATAGGAAACCAGGAAAACTATATCTGCTGATCTTTACAATTATTACTTAAGAAGACAGTTTAATAATGGAGAACTTCCTAGATTCAGCTGTTCATTGAGGACTTCATATTGTGGGTCTGTTAAGTGTCTTCTAATTTCTAATTCTTCGAGGAAGTCCAGTTCTTGCTTCTTATCACAAACATGTAGTATTTCTGGTTCTGTGTTAGGTGTTACTGAATTTTGGTATAGGTATGTAGATGACATATTAGCGTGTTTTGTAGGTAGTGAACGACAATTAAATATGTTTTTCAATTATATTAATAATTTACACCCAAAAATTAAATTCACACTAGAAGTTGAAGAAAATAACTCAATTAATTTTCTTGATTTAAAAATTCAAAAAGTCAATAATGTACTGGACTTTTCAATTTACAGAAAACCAACACATACTGATGTGACTATACCATATGATTCCAACCACCCCATGTCACATAAACTAGCAGCATACAATTCGATGATTCATAGAGCATTTGCGGTTCCTATGAACAAATTTAATTTTGATAGAGAAATTAATACAATTAAACAAATAGCCACATCCAATGGTTATCCTTTACATTTAATAAATAAATTACTTAATAAAAAAGAGAAAAAGATGGCGTTACAACTAATATTTCCTAAACAAACTAAAGAAGTAACAAATTACAAAACCATCACTTATGCTGGTAATATTTCCAATAATATTTCAAAGATAATATCTTCAGCAACAAATACAACAATTTCTTTTAAAACAGAAAACAATGTAGGTAGAAATTTGCTAAATGTAAAAACAAAAATAACCCCATTAAGAAAATCTGGGATATACAAACTTAAATGTCCGGATTGTAATGCTGTCTATCTTGGTCAAACCAGTCGTAATTTTGAAATTAGGTACAATGAACACTTACGAGCATACAGATTAAAACAACCAGATAAATCACATTATGCAAAACACCTACTTGACACTAAACATTCAGTAACACCTAACACAGAACCAGAAATACTACATGTTTGTGATAAGAAGCAAGAACTGGACTTCCTCGAAGAATTAGAAATTAGAAGACACTTAACAGACCCACAATATGAAGTCCTCAATGAACAGCTGAATCTAGGAAGTTCTCCATTATTAAACTGTCTTCTTAAGTAATAATTGTAAAGATCAGCAGATATAGTTTTCCTGGTTTCCTATATCATTGCACAGTTATACTGATCTTAAATGGGACAAAGATATCCAGAATATCCCCATAGGGCTAATAATATCAAAGCTACTATTTGTAAAATCTTCTTCTTTTTTCTATTCATATATATTAAGTCAATCACTAGATAGGGCACTATTTGGACTAGCCAAATATATATCAAGTATACATCATGTCAAAAGTAACTTCTGTCATTCTGATGATGATATTTATATCGAAACAATTGTCAATTTACTTGCAATTTACAGATTTTTACAAATATATGGTGGAGTCATTTAAAAACAGTTAGTTTCATTTAAAACCATATGATGAGTAGATTCCACGAAGTGAGGGTTTATACAGTTAACTCAATAAAAAAAATACATTTTAAAAACGATTACTTACCCAGTCGCTTATAAAATACTGAACATTATGTCATTAGGCACTTATATTTTCAAATTATTTACATTGTAAAAGTTAAAAGGCTCCCTATCTTTATAATAATTGTTGCTTCCATAAGCTTTACGAGTAAATGCCTCCGCCGTAACTTGCGTTTTTAAGCCGCAAGAGGGCGACAGTAGGTACGCACATAGCGAATAATACTAACCTGAAAGAACTATGCACGGTTTGTAATAAGAATACGAAACCCTCCACCATTTGTTATTTGATTGTACAATATATGCATTAATGAAGCCAAAAGTGGATGGTTTTGATTATTTTGATGCACTAATTTCCACTCTGATAATCACTGGATATATATGGAATATCTTTAAATTACGTTCTTTCACTTTGAATTAATAATTTTATTTTATTCTTTATTCTGTTATACTTGGAAAATATTGTGATTTTTTCAACCCCAAACTCTTGCTGTAAACTCTATGTTCGAAAAGCAATAAATGTATTATTATTATTAATATCTTCTGTACGTTCCTTGTGGCATTACTTATTCTTTTTTCTCTTATTTTTTTGGGAATCAAACCACAATAATGTTTTCCTATTTTTTATTTCGACGTTTCGGTAGTGTTCCAGCTACCGTTGTCAAGATCAATAAGTGATTAAATAATTTTTAACCCCTTCAGAGCACATTTTTGTATATTTTCTTCAAGTGGTCGTAGATAAAGTTTTGTATGACACTTGTGCGTGAAGTTTTTTTGTGCACTCGCTGCGAAAAAGGCACGAGCGTAGCGAGTGCCTTGCATTTTCGCAGCTCGTGCGCAAAAGTATAACTTCACGCACTTGTATCATAAATAACTATTTTTTAATCGGTGAACCTATTTAAAGCATGCCTCAGCGTATTCAAATGCAACTTTAAAACACGCGCGTTTTTCAAAGTTACCATGGCAACATCAACAATTCGAGAAACGAAGTCTAAATGACAATTATTAATCTGGCAAGAGTACTTTGTAACGTCAAAACCTCCATTCGAACAATATTTAACAATTTCAATTTCATAAATGAAAATGTAAAGTACAGTTGGTATTGTTTGAGATATTAACATTTCGATTTTTAAAATCGGAGGAAATGGTATTTGAATTAATACTATAAACATTCACAGAAATCAATGAGATTGAACTTCCATCAAAATGCAAATTAGTTGATGTTTTTCTCATTTCCATGACAACGCAATTCAACCATTTCACATTATTAGTTCTTATTTTCATTTCTTGTTGTTGTAATAGTAATAGATACCAGTATTCATCATTTCAAAGTGCACCAGTAAAAAAAATAGCGTAAAGTATTCGTGGATAACTGGTCTCTAAAACACTTGCTAAGTTTTAAAGGCATTAATATCCACTTAAACTTCAATATACTATTATTTCCTGACATTTTATCGATATAATAGTCTACTAGAAATGGAATCCAGTGAAGTGCACGTTCCAGGAACGGTTTTTATTGGGATAGCGCTTTTTTCCGCTTATTTTGGAGATGTTAATAAAACGCGTTTGTTGTTACTTTTTTTGTGTATGATTATTTTTGTTTTCAAAATATGTATAACTCAGTTTGGTGATTTTGTGTATTGAAGTGGGTATCGATTAACAACTATTCCAACCATTTCATAATAAAACCTGGATGAAAACTTATGGTTACCAATGTTTTTCCAATAATCAATTACCTGCGTAATCAAATTTTGAAAATTCAAAATGGCGGCCCTACGGAATTTTTATATTGTACATTGAAATTTCGTAGGGCCTCCATTTTGAATTTCCAAAATCTGAAAACACCAACGTGTTCAGGTGCTGGACTACTATATTTTCATGTATTAGAGAGTCGTTATTGTTATTCTATTTATGTTTGTCGTATTTTACTGAAATTATTCCAATTTTTCAAAAATTAAGAGATTGAAATTTTTTTTTCAAATATTGCATTACGTCATCTCATAGGGTATAGGATTACCTACAATTTTGAATCACACGATTTTTTGTACATTCAAATCTAAAATAGTTATGGACGAAAAGCTGTTGCATTTCACCTGCTCCAAGCTATGCTTGCAAGTTGCATCGTAAGCTCGAGCGTAATCTTCTCACAAATCTTGGAAAGTAGTCTATACTACATATACTTTCGTTTTCAGTTTTTATTGATATTAAAAAACTATTCGATACAGCCCGGTGTTACGATGTTATGAAGACTCTCCAGTCTTGGGATATAACATGATATATCTTCAAATTTATAAATAAATTTTTGGAGAATTGCTACTTTCAAGTTAAAATAAACAACAGCACTCCATCTCGAGAAAAATAAATGAATGAAACTCCTCAAGGATCTGTTATCAGTGCTACGTTATTCCTAATTGCTGTCAATAAAATCCTAGTTCAGTGTCCCAAACTACGTAGACAGGGTATATGCTGATGATTTAGTATTATCCTCAAGGATCTGTTATCAGTGCAACGTTATTCCTAATTGCTGTCAATAAAATCCCAGTTCAGTGTCCCAAACTACGTAGACAAGGTATATGCTGATGATTTAGTATTATTTTGTGAGGAGGAAGAATATTCATTTCATTCAGAAACATATCCAAGATGCCTTGAATCAACTTCAACACTGGTCAAAGCTAACTAAGTCTCATATTTCAAAAGAAAAAACGAAGTGTCTATTGCTTACCAGAAAACATGATCAATTATTATGCCGAATTTAAACTTGACCAAAAGCACTGACCTATGTTGATGGTGGTTGATGGCAGAGTCCTTGGAATTATATCATGGTAGCAACAAATAAAAAAACCTGTCAAAATGGCATAGACTTAATAAAAACGATAACTGATGAAAGGTAAGGATCCAAATATGCATATGCATACCTCATGCATGTATAGTTGAAATAATACCAATCTTGCATGGTGTGCGTCATCGATTGTTAATGTCTTTCTAACACATTACGTAGGAAGAAATGGAAAAAAGGCAGGTCTGTGATTAATCCTAATCAAAATATCTCATTAATGAACCGTTTAAATGTATTACAAATATTAACCCTAATCTTTGACTTACAAAAATTTGATTGGTTGATGTTTAGATTACGCGCAAGTTCAACCTATCAATCGAGAATTGAAAATACTATGAAGGCGTTACTTTCGTAGCGGCAATGTGTCTTACGTCTTTTTCTACTGTCACACTGACAGTTCTCGACAGGTCTGTACTTTGTTATTTACGGTCAATTATTATTTATGAAAAGTGAATATTATTAATCTTATTGATTTATTTATTTAAATAATACAAAAATATGCATGAATACACGGAAAAACATCAGTATTTTGAAAGTTTTCAAGTTTCTTCAGTTAGAAAAAGAAGTTGGTGATTATCAATTGCATAGCCTTTTCTAATTTGGCTGAATACGATCCTGACGATTTCATTTATCAAATTTAAGGTTAACTTTATGTCAAAATATTCAAATAAAGTAAACGACATGCCGAGAACCCAGATATACGTCACAATCGATGACGCACACCAAGAAGGGTATTATTCCAACCATATATGAAAATCTAATCCGTTTCAAAACTGACTATGGTTTTAAAGTGTATAAAGCGGGGAAGACCATATTTAATCAATGGGCTCGTTCACTAAAATTTTTAAATCATTTTTAACTGTCGTAA
>CAJUYH010004309.1:0-27776 GCA_910591685.1 Galerucella tenella
ACACTTCTAATGCACCAAGTATCCATAGTAGGATACACACATTACATGGCGACCCTGCAAACAATTGGAATTCTGTGAAAATGGGTGGTAAGTCAACGAAGCAAGAGGTCCAGGAAAATGGTGTGGTCAACAGCAATTTCATAGTCCAGGAAGAGAAAATGGAAGCAGATCTGGAGGTGAAGACTCTCATGTATATCATTGTGGTTGTTTTAGTGCTACAATTCGCATGGTCCATATATAAGAACTATAGAAGACAACTGAAGAGGGAGATAAGAAGAAACCTACAGCAAAGCACACTGAACCTTTAAGATGGTGAGAATTTTTTTTGTAAACTTTAAGGATATATTCTGTTTTGTCGTTGTTGCGTTAGTATTTGATATATTTTTTTTTAATTTTCCTTTTGTTGAGAATGAATCATTTAATTTTAAATGTCCTCGAGTGATGGAAATGCAGTAACGTGGGAAGAATTTGAGATTAGATTGAATTTAATTTTAGAAGATATACGTAAGAATAGTAAGCGAGTGTTAAAAAAGGAGGTTCCTAAAAGTTCAGAAAGTCACATAGATATAATAAATAAGTTGTGTGATTCATTTAATAATTTCTCTAAGTTAATAAATAAAAATTGGTATAAATTAGACGAGGATCAGCAGAATACATGCATTTTATATTTTGACAAAATCAGAGATAAGGTAGAGAAAGCATTTCAAGTGTTAGATTGTCGGTATAAAATTCCGTCTCAATTAATTACGCGTAATAATTTAATTAGTAAAGAGGTATTAGAAGCAACAAGCAAAGATAAAATGGCATTAAGTATGAATGATTTTTTCAATTTAGCTGGTAAGATATTACCAAACGAGTTTAATGGAGATACAAGCAAACTACAGTCTTTTGTAGATGCGGTTAGCTTACTTCAAGTATACGCAGCAGAGCATGAGAGAAATGCTGTGTTATTCGTGAAAACAAGACTGACTGGAAAAGCCAGGGTTTTGATTACTACTGAGAATTCTCTGAGAGAAATAGTCGATACACTTAAGAAAGGACTCAGAGGAGACAGCACTAGTTTGATAAGTGCTAAACTAAGTAAACTAAGGCAAAATAATAAAGATCTCGTCGGATATGCTTCCGAAATGGAGAAACTGACTGAAAGTTTACAAGCCGCGTATTTGGCAGAAGGAATGCCAGTACATTTAGCAATGAAGTATACTACAGAGGCAGCAGTAAAATCAGTGATAGACAACGCAGCTTCAGAATGGACAAAAACCGTTATAGCAGCTGGAAATTTTACGACACCACAAGAGGTGATGACTAAACTGGTTTCCATCAATGTGGGAAACAATCAGTCAACAGAGAGTGTTCTGCATTATAAGACAGATAGGAATAAGTTTTGGTCGGGAAATAGGTATTTTCCTCAGCGAAGAAATTCTTATGCTAATCATAATGGAGAAAATAACTTTCATAGGAAAGGTAACTATGACAATAATAGGAGATTTCAGGAGAATCAAGGAGAAAGGAGATTCAAGGGATATAAAGGTAGTTCAAACGAGTATAGAGAAAGACCTACCAATAGGTTCAACAATAATTATAGGAATGTAAGAATGTGTGAAAGTGAAGAAAGTAGAGAGGAAGACGAACAAAAAGAATTGGGGTTTTGAAAAAGAAAGGTGAAAAATCCAAAATTTTAAACAACTTGCTTAACAATAATCGTTATATTTATAACTTTGATTTAACTCTTTCAAACTTTGTGCAAATTAAAACTGACATATCGGATAATATAGATACTTTTATATTAGATACAGGTGCAGATATATCGTTATTAAAAATTTCAGATAATTTTCCACATCACTTAATAAAAACAACACAAATCTTAAACATTAAAGGAATAACTCAGGGAGAAATTAAAACTTTGGGTACAATAGAAACTTTTCTTTTTATTAAGGGTGTAGCATTTAGACATTGTTTTCATGTAGTGAAAGAGGAATTTTCTATACCTACGAATGGAATTCTAGGTAGGGATTTCATAAGAAATTATAATTGTATTTTAGATTATTCAGAATTAAAATTATACATACATTGCAAATCCAGGAATAGAGTAACATTAGAAATTTTTGATAATCCTGAATACGATACTATAGCAATACCGCCTAGATGTGAAGTCTATCGGTTGGTAGAAAGTTTCAAAAATTTAAGACAGGATAAAGTTGTCGAGCAACAAGAATTATTACCAGGAATATTTATAGCAAGATCTATTATATCAAAAACTAATCCTTATGTCAGAATTTTAAATACAAATTATGAAAGCAAGTCGATAAATACAAATAACATTAAAATATTGGATTTAAATTTATTTCATGTATATGCTGTGACGAATGAAAGTAAGAATAGGATGAAAGAATTAAGAAAAACATTGAATTTAGAGGTACCAGAATACGTTAGGGATAAGCTAATAAATCTTTGTGAGAATTTTTCAGATATTTTTGCTTTAAAAAATGACATTTTAACGCATAATAATTTTTATGAGCAAAAGCTATTGGTAAAGGATGATACTCCAGTATATATTAAAAATTATCGCACGCCACATTCTCAATCTTCAGAACTTAACGATCAGGTCCAAAAGTTATTAGATCAAGGTATAATTGAATCTTCAATCTCAGATTATAACAGTCCAGTTTTACTTGTTCCCAAGAAGGCAATCAATGGAGAGAAATCTTGGAGACTTTGCATAGATTTCAGGCAATTAAATAAGAAAATAGTCACAGATAAATTTCCATTACCTAGAATAGATTCGATCTTAGATCAGCTAGGGAGGTCGAAATGGTTTTCAGTCATAGATCTTATGTCAGGTTTTCATCAAATTCCCTTAGAACCGTCTTCAAGGAAATATACATCTTTTAGCACAGAAAAAGGTTCCTTTCAGTATACAAGATTACCATTTGGTTTAAATATAAGTCCAAATAGTTTTTCAAGGATGATGTCTATAGCATTTTCAGGATTAACTCCAGAAAAAGCATTTCTTTATATGGATGATATAGTTGTAATAGGGATGTCAGAAAATCATCATTTAAGTAATCTCGAAAGGGTGTTTAGCACATGTCGGAAATTCAACCTTAAATTAAATCCACAAAAATGTCAATTCTTCAGACGAGAAGTAACATATTTAGGACACAATTTGTCTAGTGAAGGGGTTCTACCCGACAAGGCAAAATATTCAGTCATTGAGCAGTATCCAGTTCCCAAAAATTCAGAAGAATCTAAAAGGTTCGTAGCATTCTGTAACTATTACAGACGTTTCATTCCCAATTTCGCTGAAATATGCATACCTCTCAATAAATTATCTAGGAAAAATGTAAAATTCGAGTGGTCAGAAGACTGCGAAAAATCATTCCAAATACTAAAATCGGCATTAATTCAGCCGCCTATTCTGAAATATCCAGATTTCAATAAAAAATTTATATTGACAACAGATGCTTCAAATATTGCGTGTTCTGCAATACTTAGCCAGGAATACGAAGGTATAGATCTACCTATAGCTTATGCATCGCGAAGTTTTAAGAAAAGCGAATTAAATAAACCTATAATCATGAAAGAATTGTTAGCTATCCATTGGGGAATTAATCATTTTAAGTGCTATTTATATGGCTCTCCACATTTTATTGTGAAAACGGATCATAAGCCGTTAACACATCTTTTTTCGATGACAGAACCAACTTCGAAACTTACAAGGATTAGACTAGACCTAGAAGAATACAACTTCGAAATACAATATTTGAAAGGGAATTCAAATTATGCGGACAGCATTTCAAGAATATCCGTGAATGAATTAAAAGACTTGTACATTGACAATGCTCACGTTTTAGCAATAACGAGGTCAAAAACTCGTCAGAATAAAGCTCAGCCTACAAGAGAAGATAAAATAGTTTCCACAGAAATAAAGAAAGATATTCGCAAGCCAGCAGTATATAAAGTACTGAATAATTTAGAGGCGCATAAATTACCAATTCTGCAATTTGAAAATAACCGTGTTTCGTTAAGGATGAACATACGGATCAAAAACAGGATGAAATTTAGCCAAGCCTTATTTAATACCGATATAATTAACTTTGATTTAGGTCAAACGTTAGTTCAGCTTGATAAGCTAGCGGTAAAAAATGGAATAAAAAGGATGAAAATTTATATGAATGATATTATTTTCACACAGTGCACTATAAAAGAGTTTATGGAAAAAGGAAACAATACGTTAAAAAACGTACAAATATGTATTTGCGATATACCTAAGATGGTGGAAGAAGAAAAAGAAAAGCAACAGATTTTAGAAACTTATCATAATGACCCTTTATTTGGAGGTCATGTAGGAAATAACAGGCTATTGAAAAAATTAAGAGCGAATTTTAGATGGAAAAACATGGAAAAAGATGTGAGAAAATATATTAAGCAATGTCACAAGTGCCAAGTCAATAAAGCGAAAAATAATCACAAAGAAGAATTTGTATTAACGGATACAGCAGCAAAACCATGGGATATAACATATATAGATACGGTCGGTCCTTTTCCACAAAGTGAAAATGGTAACCGTTATTGCATCACAATGTTATGTGAATTAACGAAATATGCAGTAATAATTCCAGTTAAAAACAAAGAAGCGAACACGATAGCTCGTGGAATTTTTGAAAATTTCATACCAAATTACGGTCTGATGAAACAGATTAGGACAGATTTGGGCACAGAATATAAAAATGAAATATTCAATGCTTTAACCAAAATGTTAAATATTAGTCATAACTATTCGACAGCATATCATCATCAATCTATAGGAGGTTGTGAGAAATTACATAGAACGCTTAATGAGTATGTGAGACATTTTATAAATGAAAGTAAGGATGACTGGGATGAATGGTGCAAATTATTTGCTTATTGTTATAATACGACTCCAAGCTCTTATCATGGTTATACGCCATTTGAATTATTGTTCGGGAGACGTGCTAACTTACCCGAGAATCTCACGAACGACATTGAGCCATGCTATAATATTGATGAATATCAGAATGAGTTAAAATATAAACTGCAGGTAGCTCATCAGAGAGCAGAGAAATATTTAACCAAGTATAAACTTAGTAGACAAAGTCAAAATAGTAAGGTAGCTAATCCAGTTGATTTTAAAATAGGGGATTCAGTTTTAGTAAAGAGGGAAAATAGAACCAAATTTGAATCTCAATATATAGGTCCATTTACAGTCACAGAGGTGAGTGAGGTTAACTGTAAAGTCAAATTAGAATCAGGTGTGATAAAAGAAATACACAAAAACAGAATCCATCCTTATTGTAAAATGAATTAAAAAAAAAATGTAAAGTGGTATCGAAGTGCGGTTGTGTTTACAAACAATTACGAATAGGTCACCACAAACATTAAGTGATTATAAATAAACAAGATAAACAATTAAGTTATCATAAACAAAAACATTAAGTGATTATAAATAAACAAGACAAACAGTTAAGTTATCGTAAACAATTTTTGGACGTACATTAGATTATAAATATATGTTACCATAGGTTAATGAGATTATTTAATAATCATCTATTTTTAGGATAATTGTAAATTTATTTATTGGGGGAAGGAAGCTCAAGGGAATTTATGTCTTTAATCATAATAATACCATAATGATAATTTAAATAATTAATAAATAATATTTCGGCCAAAAGGCATCACAGCGATCAACATTTCTTGTTCGAAATCAAATTTAAAAAGCAATAAGACAATATTTACTATGAATATTTTTTTAATGCAACAACATTTTCAATTTATTTGTATTCCAACTTTCCTTAAAACATCAAGGTAAGAGTACACATTTACCAAAACGTGAAGACAAGAGTATACATTTGCCGGTAAAAGTACATATACATTATATTCAGTTCACATATACCTAACTTTTTGGGAAATTTTACGGTGAAAGTGTACATTTCCCAAGAGTGTACATTCACCGTAACATATATGTTTCTTCAATCTTTAGTGCATGTAGTTACATTTAGTTATAAATCATCCGTGAGAACATGTTATTGAGAAAATGTTCTCTTTCAATTCAGAGAATCCAATGTGGTATGATCTTCCGCTATAATATACGTTTCCTGTCTTTTGAAAATTGTAATGCAATTTAGTGAAATTGAAATTATTGTTAGTGCACGACATGAACTTCAATCAGTAACGGATATGTCATTATAAGATAAGAGCATGTGAACATTGTCTGAAGAGGTTTATGTCAGGACCGACATTTGTACGTTTGATAATGTTTAGATTGTATACAAAATCGTCGAATAAAAAAAGATGAGAGGGGCGATCATAGAGGGAGGAGGTTTAAGTTACGTCTACATATGAGCAGAAAGACGTTAATTTTGTCGATTAATATGTGGATTCCAGTAATAAATACTGTTCCAAGATGATTTTTAATAATCGGTCCTGACATAAACCTTTGAGACACTTATCACATGTCCTCATAATCACCGATACAAGGGTATACTTAGTGTGAATAAGGTATTCATGAAATTGGAATTGTAGCAGTATAATTAATTATATATTAACGTGGGGAGAGTTCATGAAATAGAAACCATTCGTGTAGCTACTAAAGTCACAGACTACTAATTGGGAATTTTTGACCACCCTGTATAAATTTTTTCCTTATCACATTTGAACGGGGTGAAAGTCAAAGTGAGGACACATAAACTGATTTGTCAAATATTCAGAAGCAAAAACAGATTTTTCATAAAATTCAAGAAATCGCTTGAAAATGAGTATTTTCTGGGTCAAAATCGAAATTTTTTATGCCCAATATCTCGGAAGAAGTGCATCTCATGAAAAACTGAAAAAGAACTTTCCGTTCTAAAAGCCGGCAATTTTTCCAATAGGTAGGTTTATTTTGGTATCTTTTTTCTCCCCCTACTAGATAAAACATATGTAAGAAATGTTCTATGACTTAATATATAACACAACCAATTGATATTTAGTATTTTACTGGAAATATGAGGTATTCCTTTAATTTCTCAGGAGGGAATAAATATTATGTCCTCATAATGACTTATTGGTGAATGTATATATAACAGTATACATTAATTAAGATTTAAATAAATAATTAATTGGAACTTGCACCGTAAACGGAATTCACTTCCTTATTGGACAGGTTGACTAGACACTTTTCTCATGATACCTTTTTAGACTATTTCCGAAAATAAAAATAAATACGTTGGTGTTCATAATAACCCATTGGGTATTGTCATGTCACCATAATAATCGATACGAGAATATACATTTCTTAAATAACGTACAATGAAAAATTGAATACTGGTCCCCATAATAAAGTGTATATCAAATTTGAAGGTCCTCACATTATACAAGAGACGTATGAAATGAAAAAATCGATATTTTTCAAATTTAACGGTATACATACAGATATGGAAGTTAATGTATACCTTAAAATTCAAATGTATACCTATATATACGCTTGACATAATATGTACATTTGGTCCCGATATCTACCCCTATATGTATATATATATATATATATATATATATATATATATATATATATACTCTCTCGACTTCGTAAACACAACAGCGTATAGGTTAGAACACGCACGGCTTGCTAAATACATACGTTCTGAAATTGTAATATTAAAATATGATTTGTTTTTGAATTTATTAAAATTATGACGCGTACACTTGCTAAACACACAAAATGTGGAGATTATAATGCGTATGACTTGGTTAGCACAATAATAAAGAGAGGTTATAGTGCGTACTGGCTAAAAATACAAAAGGATTTATTATTATTATCTGTATATAATCTCTACTTACCTAACTCCATCAGCAATATCCGGAACTTGTGCAGAAACACTGTCAGGATTCATTATTATTATTATTTTTTATTATTTATTATTTACAAAAAACCTGTATACACTTAACAAAAATAATCGTCGCGACACCACACTGTTCAGTGCGAAATAGAAATGAAAATATCTGGCTTGCTTTCTATAAGAGAGAAAGATACAGACAGAGAAACATGCGACACCGCACAGCTTAATTACAATAGCTTCCTATATCAGAAAGTGTCGTGACAATTTTTGGTAAGAATTTTATCCGTCCAGCCCCCTTTCACAACGAGCGATAAGGAACTTCGTTCCAAAAATCTACTTATTCCCGAACACGTTTATCCAATAATTTGGAAAATTATGTAAGTACTACCAACCCACAAAATCGTCTTTAAACATCTTGTTGGGTTAGGTTAAACAGTGGATGGCGGGTTGAAGTATCTTTCAACGGCGTTACAGCTTTCATCATTTTTCCATTAAATCCGCAATTTCAGTATATTTTCCGACTCCCTAGGTGGCAGTACCCTCGCTCGTTCAGAGATTCCCTACCCTGGAACGATCGACGAGCAGTGGAGCTAGAGACATTATTAAAACACGTTGAAATAACCACCCATTTTTATTATATTCTATTCTATGCCTCACAGTTTCTTACAAGTAGGTGTATTAAATGAATATTACTTTTGTACATGAAAGACGAATGATATAAACCCATGACACCCCACAAGCCTTTTACTTCACCTCCACTCTGCGGCCGGTTGTAACGCTATGAAATAAATGGACGAAAAATGTTGGAGCGATGTAATGTGAAATTTCACTCTATTGAAATAAAATACGGAGAAACCACAAGAAAAATCCAAAAAAGTATCAGCATCCGTTTTAATGGGTAGTACAGGAATTTTTGGATGAAGGTAAAATAGGTTAGATGGTTATGAAATCACATTTAGAACCCGTAGTTTGTGTTTGATATAATATAATGATCATATTTCACAGCTAAATGGTTAAAATAACCAAAGTTGTCTATACGATCTTTCTTTCAATTGTCCCATAATTCAATAAATTTAACTTCATTTTCTTTTCCAGCGAATTTGGGAATGTTATCTATAGGATTACATTACGGATGGCCCTCTACAGCCATTCCAGTATTAACGAGTGGCAATTATTCGTTTCAACTGAATAGTTCGGAAGTATCATGGATGGTAGCAGTAGTTCCTTTGGGATCCTTAATTGGAGATGTGATAGCAGGTACTACATTATTCATTTTCATGAGACTGTTAGGTCGCTGTACCTGATATTCTTGTTACGACCCTCATAGTTAATTTTCCTCACTTAAAATATTTGGTTACCTATTAGAATTTTACAAATTTGTTACGTAATTGAGCAGCAAGAAGGAACGGAATCCAGACTAGGAAACAATCTCATTCCATAGTACACAGACGGCTCAGAAGCAATAGAAAGAACTGGTGAAGGAGTGTACGGGCCACGAACCAAACACTTTAAGTGCATGGGAAAACCCCAAGTATTTTCCAAACGGCTACTTACGCCAATTGGATAATCGAATGACACACAACTACAAAATGATCACGGAATATTAAATATAAATTACAGAAGATACAAATCATGTGACGTTAAAGAAACGAAAGATATACGTCGTTTTGCGAATGTCAAACCTGTATTTTAGATGCGGTTTTAGTGACGAAAGAAAAAAAAATGGTATTTATTTTACTGAGTAGGATTGAAAATCATGTGCAGAGTTTTAATATGAGTGGTCAAATAAAGTTGTTTTTTCACTTTTGAATGGTTATTACGTAAATTAATAAAAGTTTCATTGGACAGTAAGCTATTATTATAAGATATAACATATCACTTGTCAAAAAGACAACTGTTTCAATTGTATGGCATCTCTTGTGTCACACATACGTGCATGAGTTCGCGTTACAATCAATTTATAACTTTCAAATCAAACCAGTATTGTAAAAGTGCATTTATGAGTTATGTAAGCATATTTTTTGTAATATTGACTCATGGTATGATGCAGAAGATTTCAGGTTTTCCTCAATTTTTCACAGGTGTTTTGCACTTATGGAGTGTACCATTCCTCGTGCTTTTCATTCGGCAAACGGAAAATGGAACTTCAATTTTTTCATTACAATAATCAAAATTCCTGTTACGGGTGATTCTACCAGCAACGTCAGTATTAATGTCCCAGTTAATATTTCGGAATATATAGTTTTAATGATAGAATAATTCAGTATGTATAATTTGATTACATTTGTTCTCAATCCTTTTCTAAACTCCAATTCAATTTTTTTTTTATATAACTTAACAAAATATTGGGAACATAAGATGAGATCTCAGCTCCGTGTCATGTCCCCACATCCAGTATGGCAAGGTAGAATATGAACTACACATTTGAAAAATTGAGAAAAGTATTTATAAACTGATTATTCTTATAAAAAAACTCTCGAACAATGACTTTGATTTTTCAACAACAATATTCATTTTGGACTAACATTGATGTAACCTCAGCTCCGTGAATAAGAGCTTGGACTTCACGAATATCCACTAGATGGCAAAAATGCTTATGTGCAATCGTACACGTGCGTCTGTTTGTTAGTTAATGTCATTCATCCGAAGGAAAAGCGTGAAAGTAATCGGTACCTACTGTATTATTTTGGTTATTATTATCTGTAAAGGTGAGAATGTTATTATTCATTCTCAGTTCCGTGTTCACGTATATTTTCAGTCGAGGTATATGTTCTTGCATGATACAATGGGGTTTTATTGTTCTTGATAAACTGTAATAATTCGTCAAATATCAAAATACTAACCTTCAAATTGAAAGTGAAATCAGCGATAAATGTTGAAAAATCTCAGCTCCGTAGATCTCAGCTCCGATACCATTTTGTGGTAAAGGAGCTGAGATTCAACTATGGGGTTGATATAGAGTTACGTTCTCGCATATATTATACATATTTTATCCCAATTATGAAAATCACTCCAAGTTCGGAATTGGTTATAGATAGATAGATAGATAGATAAATAAATAAATTAAAAAGCACAAAAGATACTCGAATTAATCCATAAAGCAACTACATCAAAAATGTTTTGCGCGTATCCCAGAAAAAAACTAAGTTATGCTTTATTGGGTGATTTTTTAAAAGCAAAATATAGAGCAACTTGCCTATGCGAAGCACATGCTAATATGGACCTACTGGTGTCTAAACTGGAAATGTTTAACATCATTAAAGAAGCAGCTCCGTATGATATTGTAATAAGCTTAACTCGTGAAAATCATACCAATAATAAATGTTTGAAACGAAAATGTAACAACTGTAACTACAAAGAAATTGGAATATTTGAATTTAAAAAAAAGACATTGCAAAATATGAAAAATGGAAAACTGTGAGAGAAATTTTTTTATGTTTTTGATATAGTTAAATATTTGCACATACCTATCACATGATAAATAATTTTGTCACAATGTAATCAAAATGTATGATAAAATCCACTAAATCTCAGCTCCGTGGCTTTGTCCCAGCAAAATTTATGAATAATGTGAAAAATATTTTGTATTTATTTGGGCCATTTATCTAGCACTATTCAAATCTTCTGGCTTTATCATTTAACTATATAATATGTGTTATTTTCAAATGTAGAAAAAACTAAAATTATTTTCGTC
The DNA here is from genome assembly GCA_910591685.1 of Galerucella tenella. Taxonomy (NCBI): domain Eukaryota; kingdom Metazoa; phylum Arthropoda; class Insecta; order Coleoptera; family Chrysomelidae; genus Galerucella; species Galerucella tenella. Next base: position 11,530 of record CAJUYH010004309.1, read on the forward strand.
AAATCTGACGTTGCTGGTAGAATCACCCTTACCATTCAATGTCTAGGCTTTGGTAGGATTGAATTTGTCAATTTAAAAATTCTTTCAAAATTCCTATTTTTGTTTTACTGATTCGAATTCCGCCATCAAGGCATAGGTATTATATCTATAAATCAAAAAGTGTCTCAATTTTTGGAATCCGTTGAAAATTGAGCCAAAAGCAAGTGTCTGTGAATCCAGATGTTATTCCGGCATTCCTATGAAAAAAATTAGTTTGATTTTCTCATAGCCCAAAGTAAACCATTAGAAATGGTACACTCGATGAACTTAATGGTAAAGCGTTTGAACTTAATCCAAAACTGGGAAAATATTCTAAGGGAACTGGAAAAGACGAAAATAATTTCCACTTTTCATAAAGTCCATGTGCAGTGGCATACTTCTTTATACCATATGCTGATATAACTCATAAATCCACTTTCACGATACTGGTTTGATATATAGGTACTAAATTAATTGTGACGCTGGCTCACAAACGTATACTTTGGCAAGTTTATCTGAAACCGTGAAAGGAATGCAGTCGAAAACATTCCACATTGCCACATTTAACTATGAAAAAACTGAAGTGCTTACTATGTAGTGATAATAATTAGAAAAGGGTCTTTTTATTATCAACAATATTGAAAATATGATTAAACGTTAATTTTATAATGTACTTGTTTCCTTGGATTTATTCTATTAACATAATTTTTTCAATTTATGAATATTTAAAGATGAAAACTTCCAAATATGTTATGGGCTTTTTGAAGCTCTGGCAGCGTTGTACGAAAACCATAATGACCACACCCTCGAATTACATAATTGGTGATTTGTATCGACCAGCTGACTTCTCATTGGCAAGCGCGTGCGTGAGATCTTCCCTCTCACTTCGTCAGTTGACTGATATTGATTTATCCAGTGGCGTTATACCTTTGTATTTTCAGTTTGACTTGGTAAAATAGGTACCGTACGCCATTTGTACGTTTGACAGATAGGCGCCATGTTTTTCCTCGCCTCTTACCAATCCCGTATAGCTTCAGATAAACTTGCCAAACTTTATGTGAGACGCAAAAGATCCCCTACAGTTATGACAGTTGTCTTTTTGGCTGGTGATAGGTTATATTTTATGATGATGGCTTACTGTTTCATGGAACTTCTATTGATTCACGTGATTGATTTGGATTGATTGGAAATAATTGTCGTAGGACTCACTTTGAATACCCTTGGAAGAAAAAAAATGATATGGTTTTCTTCAGTACCATTAACTATATCATGGATATTAATCGCAGTTGCAAATGCCCCAGCTTATGTATTTGCTGCTAGAATAGTTGCTGGTGTCGTCGATGGACTATTGTTCACAGCGATTCCACCCTATTTGGCTGAAATAGCAGATCCTGAGATAAGGGGCTTTTTAGGTATGTACTGTTATGTGTTATATGAAAAATACAGAGTTAAGAATTGATATTTGAATACAATTAACATAATTGCATCAGTTAGAATGGACACAAATATAACAATATTCACCTCAACTGGTATCATGAAAAATTATACTGGATATCACCCTCGTGTATTAAAAATCACATATGAAGCAGGATCTTTTCGACGAAAAGATCCTGCCAGCTATCGAAAAGATCCCACTACTATCGAAAATATCCCTGTAGGTCTGTAACTATAGTGACTATAGTGTTAAAATTGCACTTTTGTCATTGTGACATATGCCAAATTTCGTTGAAGTGTCTCGATTTGGGAAAGATTTATTCAAGGAAAAGTGACCAAAAGTAAACCCAAAACTACTATACATTTATTTGGCACTGAATCGGTTTGTTTCTATGTTTCAATATCCTTCGAAGAACTTTTAGTTGTCAATAATGACAAATTCAAAGTGAAATTTTGACGTTTCAATGTAAACAAGGTATTATCGATGAGGAAGCAGAATTATAAAAGGTAATACCACGAGTGCTTCAAATTTTATCGATAATTTTTTCTTTTCCACGTAAACTTGTTTATTTGGCAAAAATATTAAAACAAACCGATTGATAAAATCACGAGTCCGTTAGGACGAGGGATTCTATCTAAATTCGGTTTGTTTGAATGTTTTTGCCTCAAATAAACAAGTTTGAGTGATGAAAATAAAAAATTATGTGATAAAATTTGAAGAGCGAGTTCTATTTGGGAAGATTATTTTTTTCAACAATTTAAAATTTTGTATTACCTGAATGTTCAATACTATATATTGGGTGATGGCACTGAATCGGTTTCTGTTCATTTTTCAATAAACTTCGAAGCACTTTCAGTTGTCAATAATGACAAATTCAAAGTAAAATTTTGACGTTTCAATGTAAACAAGGTTTTATCGACGAGGAAGCAGAAGTATCAGTATAATACCGAATTATTGGCTAGAATAATGTATTGCTATTGGTTAAAACCACCAAAATGTCAGATTTTGACAAGTGAAAAAAATAATCATATATAATACCACGAGAGTGAAAATTTTGTCGGCAAAATTTCTCGATTGTCATGAAAGTTTTTTGCTTGGCAATTTTGCGAATGACATTTTTAACAAAACCACGAGCCGTCAGGCGAGTGGTTTTGGATTAAATGTCATGAGAAAAATTACCTAAAAGCAACAAACTTGAATACGACAAGAGAAAAATTTTACCCTACAAAATTTTTAATTTAGTGGTATTCGACATGACTATTTCACGAGAGAAAAACTAAAAAATCATATGTTTCAACGTTTTATTTATTGCAAACTTCAATTGTACAAAATCAAAAAAATAATAACATTATGAAAAAAAAATTACTCATTTATGTAAAAAGTACAATTATTATAATTGTACGTTGTAGCATTATTTTGGGGATTGTTTTGCATCATAACCTGTGATGAATTTAAGTAAGAAACTGAGGATTCCTTTTCTTTATTTTTATTTTCTCGAAGGTTCTCTATAAGTTGGAAATGGTGTTCTTCATTTAATTGTAAATATGGTTTCAAAGAATGGGCAGAAGAATGTCCTGTAAGCTTAATTACTTCTTGCTCACCAACTCCTTTTGCTAATGCAGATATTACAGAAGCTCTATGTGAATGATTGGTTATTTTTATTTTTTTTGTGTCTATACCAATTGATTCTGCCGATATTTTCGTCCACTTTGAAATTGTATTAATTCGCAATGGTGAATTTTTGATAGGGACACACGAATTTCTTAGTGATTTTGCGAAAAATCGATAGTACTCACCTATTTTGAGGATTATCCGTCGAAAAATTTGCGGGTTATACACAATTTACAGAGAAAAATCCAATAAAAGATTTTTTTTCGCCACTTGAACCATCACTTTTGGACTAAATATTTTATACAAACAACCGTTTAAACGTATCACAATGAACGGGAAAGTGATGAACAACATGTTTTCTCGCTAATAATAACAACATTTCAGTGAGTTTCTTCAAAATATTGTTTAAATTACCACTTTTATAAATATATATTTGACAGGCTACAAATGTGTATGAAAACAATTAAATCAAATGACAAATGACATAGAAGCTCTAGCGTAATGTGTGACATGGTTGCCAGCTGTAAACGATTACGTGAGAATCATGATATTTTAAAAATATTAATTAATTATTGCATTCGAATTTCATCTTAGAAAGTATGTATTGTATGAGAGGGATGAATGCATTGTAATGCACATCAATCTATTCTAGAAGAGGAAAAAAATATAATAATTGGATTCACCCTTCCCCTTCTAGAATAACTTAAGGTGGATTACAAAGTATTGGATATCTTTTGAGGGCAAGGCAAATGCCTTGCCCTCAAAAGATATTCCAGAAGGGGAAGGGAATATAATAATTGGATTCACCCTTCCCCTTCTTGAATAACTTAAAGTGGATTACAAAGTATTGGATATCTTTTGAGGGCAAGGCAAATGCCTTGCCCTCAAAAGATATTCCAGAAGGGGAAGGGAATATAATAATTGGATTCACCCTTCCCCTTCTAGAATAATTAAGTTATTGTCACAAAATACAATACTTTGTAGCGTGGTTGCCAGCTGTAATCGACTACTCGACAATCATGCTACATGACTATTAAGATACGAAATTAAATATTGTATCAGACTATATTTTTAGTTAGATTCATTCAAGACAAACCCAAGAACATAAATGAAATTATAAATACATTTTATATATAATGATATCCTTATATTGCGTATTTGAAGAAGGGGAAACAAATATATAATCATTGTATTCAGCCTTCCCCTCAAAAAATATCCAATACTTTGTAATCCACCTTAAGTTATTCAAGAAGGGGAAGGGTGAATCTAATTATTATATTCCAGAGTTGAACATTCAACTCTTGTAAGAATAGGTGGCATAATATGAAGAAGGTTGAATAGAATGCTATAATCTATGGGTTTTAATAGAAAATATTCTATTTGATTATTATCTAACTTACGAAATACGTCTATGATTGCTCCAAAATCTAGGATATTCATATATTTCATTCCAAAAGGTAATTATGTCTTGTAATGAGAATGCTCTTTTTGCAATTCAATGAATAATTCGTGAGATTTTATAATATTATGATGTAAAGTTTTAAGTTTACAGAACGGATTTTTTACTGTTATCATAGTATCTAGTATTACGTTGAGAGCGATTTAAATTCATTGAGCACATTTATTGAGTATATTATATTGCATTCGTTCGATTATGCAAAATATCCCATGATTCAGGTATTTTTCTTTTCAATAACTTTTCATTATATTATATGGCTAACTGACGGAATATTGCATAGGTACTCATTTAATTTTGTAATTTTCCCTGATTATCTTCCAAATGATCTTCTATAATAGTATATTATGATACAAGTGTATAAGCAAGCCTTTTAAGCACGCACGACGAGTTTGGAAGCACGAGGCAAAGCCGAGTGCCTTTTAACGGCGCTTATACACGTGTATCATACGCTATTTTTTATTATACCTGCACCGCAGTCTGAAAAATATTCAGATTATGATTTTATAAAAACGAAATTGAAATTCGTTTTTCATAATAATTATTCATGGCATTATCCTTTTTTAAAGTTTCCTTGGCAACATTATTAACCTGAGAAACGCAAAGTCTAAATGTCATGACTTTAATTATTGATCTGACATGAGTACTTTGTTATGTCAAATAGAACAATAATTTGCTTAATGTTAATACAATGATCGAAAACGAGGACAGGTCATCTGTGATTAGATTGTTAGCCGAACAAGCTGAAGGGAGGTTAATCCCCGAGAAATCCAAGGAAGCGTATCTAAAGGAATACGAAAAATTTACGAAATGGATGGTCACAACCAACCAGACGGTGATCGATGAAACGTTAATGCTTGCGTATATGAACAAAATGGTAGGTAGCAATTTATTATTGAAAATAGCAATCATTTAACGAAGTTCCATTATAGTCAAGTCTTTACAAGTCGTCATCATTGTGGTGCATTCACTACAAACTGCAAACGATGCTGCGAATCAAACACGGGGTGAACAGAAGTTTACAGAAGAGGAACTACGCAAATTTTTCGTAACAGCACCTGACGATACCTTTTTATTTCTGAAGGTTTGTACTGAATTGACAGTTTTCACAAAATGTTGACAGTATAATATTTTTTATTGTTACCAAGGTGACTTTATAGAGCACATGTGCATTAATCGGCCTTTTAAACACGCTTTTGCGTTTTTTTATCAGCGATTATGATGCAGGAATAATAAAAAATCAATTCTTTCTCCATCTCTATAATCTAAATTTCCGTAGTCTTGACTATTGATTCAAGACCATTGATCAAACCTTTTTTTGTGTCAATCCACTGTCCCCACCACTTCACTTCACTACCATCTTCATTTAGGGATGTGCAAGATCTGTTAGTCACAAATTATTACAGGGACCTCCTCTGATAAGTCAAGGACACGGTAAGGCCTACAAAAAGCTATATGAAGAAATGAGGACAGTTCCGATACTGGAAATGCCAATGGATCAGATTGCCCCGCAATATATAGTGTCAAAACAGTAGTTTACCCAACTAGTGCACAAAGTGATACTTTTCCGCACGCTATTGTACTTCTGCAATCCGGTGTGGGAGTGTCGCAATTTCCTCAATAGACTAGGTAATCATAATAGAGTGACCGTAGCCTGGGTACCAGGTCAACAAGGAATGAAAGGCAATGAAAAGGCCGATGAATTAGCCAAGCAGGGAGCAACTTCCAAGAAAACCCTAGCCTTTCTTCACCCCTTCCTTATTTAAAATTTTCGAAGGGGTGCTTATAATTCAGAGGGTGTTTTGGAGGGGGATAATATTTTCATACTGTAAATTGTCAATTTAAGAATAAAAATAGACCTGTTTCGGGCTTTTTCCACATAGTGCATAATAACGCTTAAATTGAATTCACTCCATTCATATGGACCGCATTGTATAGAAGTGGTAAGCAATCTCACGAGCCAAACACTTTTAATAGTATATTATGCAACGATTATGTAATGATGATCATTAATGCGAGTGTACTACTCCCACTCGAACCCGGCACGTACAAAAGACTTAAACAAAAGATTTAAACTGTTATAAAACACTGTCAAACTATCAAATATTCTACAGAAAATATTGGGTCTGCCTACTTGGGTATTTGAAAATCTAGATTTCTATTGGACAATTTTTGAATTTTTCAATGAAAACCAGTGTTATAATAAGTATCATTGTGAAACTGAAAATTGGCATTCAATTAACAACTTATAGTAGGTATAGGAGTAGAAAATAGTATATTATGCAACGATCATGCAATGATGATTATTTATACACCAGCATTAGCCGAGATACGGAGCAATATGAAGGCAAGTTTTTTATGGTTAATGCAAGTGTAATAACCCTTACATGAGAGTTGCATGCACTATTTTTTCTACGAACAAAAAATTTTATTTGAACTTACATTAACTTTTTTTTTAATTTGTTAATTTCTTCTGACAAAAATGTTTTGAATTTTTTTTTGTTCCATCCATAGGACTTTCTTTTTGAAAATACCTGAAATTTTGGATATCTGCTATTATCAGCTAAATGTTAAGTTGGGTTTTTGGAATAGAGTAATGTGTCCAAAGAGATGAGGACTTCAGATCGGTAGTATTAAAGATTTTTGGGAGTCAACAAATGAAAAAATCTCTGATGTATTGTTGAAATTTAGATTAACGTGGGATTTCATACCACCCTGTTCTCCCAACATGACTGGAATTTGGGAAGCATAAATAAAAAGTGTGAAGTATCATTCAAGACCCGTCATCGGAAATCAAATCCTCACTCCAAAGGAATTGCACACCTTGGTATGTCAGGTCAAATCTTGTATAAATCCCATTTCTCCAATATCCGATAATCCCGATGACCTTCGATGACCTTTTACCATTAACCCCAGCCCATTTCCTCATTGGAGGTCCGTTTTGTTATAATGAGGACTGGTGAAGTTAAATAAACTCAAGACTTGTGAAAACCATTTATTATTTTCTTATTTATGAGCAAGTATTGCATTGCAGAAAGTTTCCCCGAGGAGAGACCTGGTACACAGATGGGTCACAGACTGGGAAAGGGACAGGAGCAGGGGTGTATAGTGAAATGAGAAACACAAGATGCTCCTTATTTCCTACCTTATTTCAGGCAGATATTTATGCTATCCTAGAATGTGTCAGAGTTAACAAACATAGGACTGACACTCACAGGATAAACATACTAACTGACAGCCAGGCAGCCCCTGCAGCATTAAACAGCCGCAAGGTAACATCCAGACTGGTAGAAGAATGCCAGAAAGAACTAAATGAACTAGCAGACCACATTAAAGTAACACTAGTGTGGGTGCCGGGACATAACGGTATTTCTGGAAATGAACAAGCTGATGAACTCGCAAGAAGGGGTTCAGCAACAGCATAAATGTTGGACCATAACCAGCTCTTGGGATCACGAAGAAGGTAGTCAGAGGACAAATACAAAAATGGGTACAAAGTCAACATATACGTCAGTGGAGGAGCACTCCAAAGCAGGTACACAGTAAAACCTTCATAGATGACACATGTGTAAAACGGGCCGAAGAACTACTGAATATCAGTAGGAATGAGCTAAGAATTATTACAGGTTATCTAACGGGTCATACCCCGGTAAAAGATCACCTGCATAAAATAGGATTATAAAACGGGGACCTCAGCTGCAAACTTTGTGGCATGGAGACCGAGACCGTAACCCATATCTTATCTGACTGTGAGTCACTGGACTCGAGAAGACAAACAATCTTCGGAGAAGCCAATGTGCCACCTGAAGTATATGGCACACATCCAATTGACTTATATCGTCTACTTGTAGGTACGGGGATAACTGGATGGGTGGACTAAAAGTGGGAGTAGAGTACAATAAGCCAATAAAGTCAGGAAAACATTGTTGTATTCTGTGTAAAAATGTAATTTTTTTAAAATTGCAAAGCGCTTTCGGCTATTTAGCCATCTTCAGTGCTATACCTGCAAGTAAGTAATAAAAGTTGGAGGAATGTAAAATAAGAAATAAGTAAAAAATCACTTACTCGTCAGGTATGTGGTACAAGAAAACTAATTAGAAGTCAACAACACATTAACGTAACAAAATAAGATTTCTTAAAACTACATTAATTTAAAATAATCCCCTGATTGGGGTAAACTGTCTTTAAATTTTGAACATTTTCAGTTGAAATTTTAATGTCTCCAACCAAGTGTAAAAGTAAATATTAAAGAACCCATTTAAATTTGCAAAATTGTTGTATATAAAGTAATTCGCCAATGTCCCAACACCAATATGTAAATTACCTAAATAAAATTGTAAATAAATAAATTTGATATTAAGGTCCAATGAAAACCCATCAAATTATAGGATGCTGAAAAAAAGATTGAGGGTCTAATGAGAACCCATTACTGAATCTAATTCAAAATAGAAAACTTACACATAGGTCAAAAGAGATTTCAAAAGCAAATAAATTAATTTAAAAATCATAAAATGTTTGTGTAAATCAGTGGAAGTAATTATCGGACAATAATTCCAAATAACAAATTTAAATGGATAGAGATTGTGGTCTGGTAGTCTCTAATAACAAAAAACAAATCATCTAAACAGAGAAAACGGATTTGATTAAAGTCTAATGAGAACTCAATATTCAAATCTAATTCCAAAAACAAATAAGATTATGGGTCTAATGAGAACCCGTTACAAAATCTAATTCAAAATAGATAACCAATCAATAGTCAGAAGAAACTCCAAACACAATAACCATTCAAATAATGGAGTATGTAAAAACAAATTCCAAAAATTATTAACAACAAAAATATATTTGAATCTAAAAAAAAAATTATCAAGTAACTGATAGTCAAATTATGTATCAAATAATATCCCAAAAAACCATTTTCATTGAAAAAGATCTGATTTAGAGTCTAATGAGAACCCATTACTCAAATCACTTACTAGCCAGAAAAAGATTAAGGGTTTAATGAGAACCCATTACCAAATCTTATTCAAAAAACAACTCCAACAAGAGTCCAGAAATATTCAAAATAAACAAATAACTAATCATGAATATGTAATTAAAAAAAATATGGGAAAATTTTTAATTAAAGATCATTAACTGGACTATGTATCAGTCCGATAATGATAAATATGCCCCAATCAGGGGATTATTTTAAATGAATGTAATTTTAAGAAATTTTATTTTGTGACGTTAATGTGTTGTCGACTTCTAATTAGTTTTCTTGTACCACATACCTAACGAGTAAGTAATTCTTTACTTATTTCTTATTTTACATTTTCCAACTTTTATTACTTACTTGCAGGTATAGCACTGCTTAATAGCCGAAAGCGCATTGCAATTTATAAAAAAAATTGAATTTTTACACAGAATACAACAATGTTTTCTTGACTTTCTAGTCATGTGTACTCAGCTATAAATATACATCAAATAAGCCAATAGGCTGCAGTGCTCCCGGCATCAGAACGGCTTCAAAAAAAAAACAAAACAAAATGACCAACTTCATTTTTAACATTGACACGACATCTAAAAACTACCAACTACATTAATTGTGTATTACTGAAATATCTTAACACACCCCCTCGATTTCAGATGTTTCAAAGTAAAAACATGGAATCGTATATCTGTTAACATACTAAATAAATAGCTTAAATAAATATGATATTCACAAAATGCTTATTTAATTTCTAAGGTAAACAAACGGCTCTGTATTCAAAGGTTCAGTTAAAATATCAGCTAAATTTTGGTCAGTTGAAACATATTGAACAGAAATCGCTTCACTGGAAACTGAATCTTTTAAATAATGGTGCTTATTGTCAATATGTTTTTCTCTCTTGTAGTTCTCATTTATTCGCTTATTTAGATTGAGCTTTTATTGTCACAGTAGAAAGCTGGTTCACTAAAAATTTGAAAGTCTTTTAAAATTCCCCCCAAGTTTACAAGGTTATGCGAACAAGAAGCTGCGCTCCGGACAATGATAAGGCAACACAACTTTGCTTTTTTAACGACCATAGTATTGGGTTTTCCCCAAATGATATGAGACAACCGCTTATACTTTTTCGATCATCTCTATCTGTTTCCCAATCTGAATCAGAAAATCCTTTCACTATAACGTCTTCATCTGTATTTTTGTAGTAATGTATCCCTAATTTCTTTGTACCCTTCAAATTCCTTAGTATCCTTTTACCAGCGTTCCATACTCCTATTGTCAGTCGGTCCAAAAATCTACTAATATAAGATACTGCAAATGCTATGTCAGATCTGCTAGTTGTTGCAAGATACACTAATCCGCCTATTAACTGGCGATATGGGACCCCATGGACAATTTCAGTTTCGATTTAGTGGAATCCTTTTTCCATTGGAGTTCTTTTGGGATTACATTGTTCCATTTTGGAGTTTTATAGCAGTTTCTCTATAAACTTTTCTTGGTCGATTCTCACTTGGTTTTCTTTTCTAGAGACTTTCATAACCAAAAAGTTCTCAATTTCGCCCAAGTCTATTGCTTGAAAATATTGTTTCAATAGTTCAACAGTTTCTCCGACATAATTCTCTTGTCCCATAAGTAAAATGTCATCCACATAAATAAGTATCCAGCCTTTATCAGTGGAATACAAACAACAGTTATATCTTGACCTTTCAAATTTATTCCTAGAGGCAAAATCGTTAAATGTATCGTTCCAAACGTTCGGAGACTCTTTGACTCCATATAAAGCTTTATCCAATTTTAATATTAGTGATCCTGTCTGTAGCCCCAATGGAGCATAATTAATAAAAGCTTCATTTTCCAATATTCCGTTCAGGAAAGCCGTTGGAATGTCTAATTGTCGAATAATATAACCTTTCTGTAACGCCACTGACAACATTAATCTAATTGTAGATATTCTGGCTGCAGGTGAATGGAATAGCCCAAAAATATCGCCTTTAACTTGAGAACCTTTGGCTACGATTCTCGCTTTCTTGGTGCCGTCTTCTTTGATTCTAAAAACCCATTTTGTTTGTATTGCTTTTTGTCTTTTTGGTAGATCTGTTTCGGTCCATGTTTTAACCTTACTATGAGCATCAAGATCTTCTTTCGCATTATATGATCATAATTGGTCTGTTCTCCATTGAATCTGACATCTCGAGAACAGAAAATTTCATTTTTTCCATAGATCCATAGTCTGTACCCTGAACCGCTATATCCTACCATGATACAAGGCTGTGCACTGTGTGCACGTCTCTTTAATTTATTTTGTCTTGGTAGTATAACACCACACACACCACACCACGATTGGCTTCCAAAAACCCTGAGCTTTGATATATCATTCTTTTTGTACCATCTTTTGGCTGGAATTTCACTATTATTTGCATGACGTGTAGGTGACCTATTGATTTCATAGGCTGAACACAAAACGCCAATGAAAACATAGTTGTATTCTGTGTAAACATTTTTTTTATTTAAAATTGCAAAGCGCTTTCGGCTGTTAGGCCATCATCAGTGCCATACCTGCAAGTAAGCAATAATCGTTGGAAAATTATTAAAAAAGAAATTAGTAAAGAATTACTTACTCGTCAGATATGATACACGAAACTTAAACAAATTCCTACAACACATTAACGTCACAATGATAAAATTACATCGAATTTAAATTATTATTTTTTAATTATCCCCTGATTGGGGTTAAACTGTCTTCATATTTTGAACATTTTTTAAATTCTAATCATATTCTTCAGCTACTACACGAACACGTGTTAGTAGACCGAAAAACGAAGTGACACTACTTCAATTTAAAACCAACAAATGACAAATGGACATAGAACTCAAGCTATCCAACATGAGCATAAAATAAATTTATTGTAAAAAACTGTGATCTGGTAATGTCCCAAAACACTCAAAACCAAAAATCAGTCATCTAAACAAAGAAAATAGATTTGATTTTAAAGTCTAATGAGAACATATTATTCAAATATGATTCCAAAAACAAAAAAGATTAAGGGTCTAATAAGAACCCATTACCAAATCTAATTCAAACATTCAAAATTTTCCTAACCTAACCTAACCCTTTTTCCTGCAAAAGTTTTTGAAATAATTCGAAACAAATTCTCCTTCATTGTCTACTCTTATTTTTTATGTTTTTAAATTATACTGTTTTTTGAAAAAAAAATGTTTTCAATACAGAATGCTTTTTATCGGGAGTCATTTTTTCCGAAATTTGAGATAAATTTCTTCATTTGTGTTAGACTTTTTGGAACACACTGTATAGTCTTTTTGGAACTCTCATGTCCCTATTATTCATAAACACTTCCGAAATCACTCGTGAACTTTAAATGCGCGTCAATAGTCGCGATCGCATTCGCCAATCGGGATTCTTCGAATTTGCTGATGCATACAGGAGATAGGGTGAAATACTTCCATATCGCGGGCATATACGATAATATTTTGGAGGAGGGTGACTCATTCGATAAAATACCGTGTACCATGGAAGTACGATTAATGCCCTGTTTTCATCTTCCGGTTGGGAGTTGCATTTGGTACATCATTAAACATGAGACAAAGTTCTGCATGAAAACGCGTGCGAGGGCGGATAAAATGGCCCCAAAAGACCAGGAAAATAGGTTTTCAGTCAATATCTCCTAAAATATGGCAGTTAGAGATTTTCGGTTAAGGTAAAAATTAAAGTTCCGGTCATTTTCTACAAAAATGGTCATCATGATTTTTTTCGCAACATTAATATTTTCTGCAAAAAAATCGGGTTGAAATACCGAAATAAGTTTTGTACAAAATTTGAGCCGGGGGTGTTGGAAATCCATTATTTTCAATGTTTTGGATTGTGGAAACCAATTGTAGATGGCGCCACCACATTTTACATATTGGGAAAATCCTCGGTGCCATAAATGAGAAACCCTGTAACCAGACACTTTTGATGGATATTTATGTTTCCGAGGGTCTTGTTTTCCTCTCAGATGAGGCCTCAAGATATACTTATTAGGAAAACGGACTATAAGATTAATTCTAGCGAGATGGACCTCACCAGTGGACCAGAATCTAGCAACAATATGCTTTGCACATGTGGCAAAAAACTGAAGTTCATTAGGCTTTTGGTAAGGAAAACTGAAAATGCCTCAAGAGTGAAGAATATTTACCCATAATACTCAGCAACAATTTCTTGCAGATTCTCCGCAAATTTTTGCAAATTTTTTTGCAACAAGACTGAGGTTTTTGGAATAACGAGTTATAAACGTTCTCCATGTTTCATTTATTATAAAAAAATATATATTTTCTTATTTATTTATTTATTTATCAACGGCAGAACCCAATATAATGATACAAGAATAATACATTATAGACTAAAATATTACATAGGAAATTAGGAAATTTTTAACAAAAGTACAAGAGATTCGCGGGTTAATTGTCCGTGAATTGATGAGAAAAGTATATAAAAATACATTGCAATTATGACATAAATCTGTTCGTCACCAGTCATCATCTGATTCTTGGTCAAGAACTTCTTCTGGGTCTAGAGCTCCCTCTAGCTCTACCCTGTCAACATATTCTTCTGAGTCTACAGTTTTCTCTAATTCTACCTCTTGGGATAACATATTATCGCTGTCTTTATAATTCGAACACTGGCGTGACTCACACGAACCACAAATACATGAGCAGACGACACGAGCGCCACGTAAAGCACACGCGCGGCGAACGACGGAGGAACGAAAGTAATAAATTATAGCGTATACATTTAGATATACTGGTTTTTCCCCGGGGTATCAAAGGTATGACTTATATACATCGATGGTGAGGTGGGAATTCCCCCGTTACACTATCTAAGGTGTTAAAATGTTATAAATAAAGAGCAGGGAGGAAAAAACCACCAAAAAAAAAGAGCGTTTTTTTCCTTGAGCCCGCGTTTCCTATTTTTATTGAAAAATGGACGACTTCGTCAAAAAAAGTAATTGCACAATCGAAAGGTAGACATTCTTAGCTTTCAAATGATGTATCATAGAGACCAATCGGATCATGTATACATTTTTAATTGATGGTTGTTCACAAAATTTCCCCGCGATTCAGAAACAGCAAAAATTTGGGATTCTATAAACAACGATTAAATGAAAATTGAGAAAAATCAGGGTATACAAATTTCAGGGATGACAAAGGACCTTATGAGGACCCATAATAAAGAAAATTTTGAGTAAATTAGTGCAATACAAAAAAAATAGGAACAAATTCCTGGCGAGGTCAAAATTGCCCGGGAGCAGAAAGTTTGACCCGTATTCCGATATGGCCAAAAGAGTCAAGCGTTACTCAATTCACAGGGTATGATAGCAGCAGAGTTCCTCTTTCACATGAATTTTGAATCATAAGAAAATATGCATTTTTCACCAAGTTATTGAATAATTTGTCCCCCCGCTGATGTGTAAATACACGGACTGTGCTCTCCGGCATAAAGCACAGAAGCTCATTATTCGAGGTGCGCTTGGTGCCGTTTTTCTCGAAACCGGTCAAATTTTCGAGAAAAATCATAGGGACCATTTTTGTAGAAAATTAACTGGACTTCAATTTTTATTTGAACCGAAAATCTCTAACTGCCATATTTTAGGAGATATTGGCTGAAAACCTATTTTCCCGGCCTTTTGGGGCCATTTTCTCCGCCCTCGCACGCGTTTTCATGCAGAACTTTGTCTCACGTTCAATGAGGTATCAAATGCAACTTTCAACTGGAAGATGAAAACAGGGCACCAAAAATCTGTTACTGCCATATTTTAGGAGATATTGACTGAAATAGTTATTTTCCTAACAAGTGCGGAAAGTGATACTTTCCCGCACGCGACTGCAGTTGACCCGAACGACGCGGAGCGGTCAAGGGCGGGAAATACACTTTACGTATGAGTTAGGAACATTATTTTTTCTACGACCGTATATACAAAAAAAGTATACCAACCCATTTTTCAAAAGTTATTTTATTTCAACATACATATACAAAACTTTAACCAAAAACTATTAATTATTATAAATATCAATATTTTTTTTTTATATTTTTTTTTATTTCAAAAAACATTTATTTACCCCGCATCAACTTCTATGAGTTATTAGCGGAGGAGACAATACAATTTTATAGTAATAGTTACAGTTTTACAATTTCATTGTATAAGAATAAAAGCAGTTTTTCTAAATTTTTGATTTTAGTTTAATGTCTTTTAGATAGTCAAGAACTTCATTTTCATTTGATGAAAGTATACTTTTTAGGTTGGAACTTAATTTGTAAGTTTTTCTTGCTGTGTCATACATTGGACATTCCAGTAAGATGTGTTCCACTGTGATCACTGTGTGACAATTTTGACAGGTGGGTGCGGGTTCTTTTTTCATGAGGTGTTGGTGTGTTAAGTGTGTGTGCCCGATACGCAGTCTATTCAGTATAACTTGGTCTCTTCTTTTGTAGGAAGTAGGGAGAACTGTTGTAACTTGTGTTTTGATTTCTTTTAATTTGTCATTTGTTTTATGCCAAATAGACTGCCATTGTTGATCTATCAACGTTTTGATTGGGGTTTTGTGATCCATATGTGGATATTTTTCTAGCATAGGTGCATTTATAGTTGGATATTGACAAGCTAGGCGGTCAACTTCTTCATTCCCTGATATTCCAATATGTGACGGTACCCATAGTAAGGATATATTCTTACCATTTTGTTGTAATTCATACAGTTTTGTCCTGATTT
>CAJUYH010004310.1:6268-17310 GCA_910591685.1 Galerucella tenella
GAGGAAGAGGAAGAGGAAGAGGAAGAGGAAGAGGAAGAGGAAGAGGAAGGAGGGTATATAAGTGATTTGATCGTTAATAATATTTTATAGGGAGATTAATAATTTTACCTCCACAATAATACGACAACTTCCACTTCCATTTGTTTGAGAGACAGTTGCATCTCTAAAGGATCTGTGGATTGTCTCGGTGATTCCTCTCTGGAGGCCAGCTGGAGAGCCGTCAATACTTTGGGGGTGTCATTTCTCCATCCCCAGTCACTCTCTCTCTGTGTAACTAACCACGATAGTGCCTTTAGAACTCTCGACGTTTCGGATCCTTTGTCTTTCTCTTGGGGATCATTCGGTGTGGTGGTTGAACGCAAAATTTCTGTGGTTTCTGTTATTGGAAAATAATATTCTTTGATACACGTAGTGGAAAAATTAGGAATTTGATACAACATGCAGTAAAGGCGATTAAAGCAGATGCCTATGTATATATATTTTTTGAATATATGGAGAAGACGTCAGATATTCGTAAAAGCTGTTGAAAGAATAAATATAAATAATTGTTTTGAATAAATTTCAGTTGATAATCACTAGGAATATAACCCAGTTTTATTACACTGGTTTCTCAACTATAACCCGGTCTATTTTTATATTTTTGAGGTTATGTAACTGGAATTTTTAATCTCGGCGTTTCCTTAGCCAATAGCCGTTTATTTTCTGATGATTTGAAGCGTTGTTTGGGAAATGAAAGAAGATAAAATTGCATTCTTATACATAAAAAGGATGTAGTTTAAGTTTTATTTATTTTGCGGTTAGGTTAGGATATAATAACAAAATTTACGTGATGTTAAAAAGCAATTTTGTGTTTTATCTTTTTTGTAATTTATTTAATGTAAAAAAATTACAATAGCTTCTCCTTCATCAATTTCGAAAAAAGAGTAGTAAAGAAAAACATTTAACACTAAAATTGAAAGCAATAAAGTCCAGACATGTCTATGCATTGATATTTACTCGGGATTTATTTTTAATCACAAATTACACAGTCCGCTTAAGTTGACATTTAAAAAAAGGTGGCCATGTTGGTATTTTGTAGCCTTAACAAAGTTTTCTCAAATGCCAACTATAATCATATCTTGAGCTAGTTCACCTATTGTACTGTATCATTTTTTATTTTGTGTACATTGACATGACAGGACCAATAATGGGGGATGTTTTTGATCCAAGAACCCTAGGTTAATAAAGATGCCAAGATAGTAAGTGAGAACATGTAAAAAGAACAATATTAACTATTTACATATCAAGTTATGATCGAGCACACTTCAAACACGAGAAAGAGGGTAAAGAGATATTCTCTGAAGAGAAGAGCTACCTCTACTATTAGAATGTGATGCCAAAACACAGAACACTGTTTGGGGAATACCCCCACATTTGTGACAAAGGTGAGGCAAGAAGCTTTAGATGTCACATTGGCAACACAGGATCTAAGACATATGGTGAAAGACCCATCAGCATCTAAGAGAGAGATAGAAAGTTAGAGAAACCTCTGATCATCTGTCTCTTACCGGACATTTTCACTTACATACTGGCCTATGGCTTGTTGTCTCTATCTGTATTATCTCTATGAAATGGAAGAGAAATATTATACTAAAAATACATGATGTGAATGTGTTTTATATTTTACTTAAAACAGCTCTAAAGCAATTCCAACGGTTTTATTATTCTAAATCTAAACACGAAGTGACCCTCAAGAGGCTTGGAAGACAATATATGTTATCCCGGATTCGAATATTTCCTTCAGGTTTTAATGCTCCCTGGGAATAGAATTTATAGTGGTTGTATTCAAGAAATACAAAGCTGCTCATTAATAATATTACAGTCGTTCATTTATATTTATTGTTGATGGATAATTAATTGGTTCATTAAAAAGATACAAAAGGTTTGAATTGTGAAATTAATATCCGAAAGCATTTGTGAAGCATACAAGTTATTTACGTCCATTAATATCCGTAAGAGTTATTTACGTCAAAATCCAACTTTCTAAGGAATGAAATTTTTATGAGTTTGTCTTCGTCGGTGTTTTATCATGATACAGCTTGAAAAATTGGTAAAGTTTTAAGTACAAAAAAAATTGGAAAACTTGTTATTTAATGGTTAGCATCAAA
Organism: Galerucella tenella; assembly: GCA_910591685.1. Classification (NCBI taxonomy): domain Eukaryota; kingdom Metazoa; phylum Arthropoda; class Insecta; order Coleoptera; family Chrysomelidae; genus Galerucella; species Galerucella tenella. The sequence goes on from CAJUYH010004310.1 coordinate 8,416, forward strand.
ATTAGCATTTAGTAATTAGCGACGTAAAAATCGTTCTTCAAATAAGGTAAAAATACCGTGCGAGGCAAAGAGTCGTTAATTCACCTTAAGTTTATGGACGATACTTTTGTAAAAAAACTTTTCTCTAGAAAATATATAAATTTACGTCAAAACATAATTTTATTCCTTAAAGATCCGAAGCTTGAAGTGGTAAAGCGGTAAAATGTGTCCAATAATAAAAATGAAGTACAAGCTACGAGAGAATTTTGGCGCAGTCAGTAGGATTCGCGAAGTCGTGAAAATGTGACACTCCTACCTCTTAAGGCTTCTGCTTCATCTCTATGAACTGAATCCGAAAGAAATGGCGCAGAGTGAAGTGATTTTACCATTCAAGTTTACAAAATGTAAAAATTATCACCTTTTATTTGATTCACGAGTATTCTAGAACTTTTTATTTGAATATATTGTTCCTTCGTACCTGTATTGGCGAATATGTGAAGGCCAATAAAGAAAAAAAAGAAGAAATACATCTGGGATCATAGAAATTTCATCGGAAGCTCAAAGACTGTTTGGATATAAGAAGTAGGACAGTTGACAGTTATTGAAGTATTAGAGTATTGAGTTCTGTGTTCTAAAAGTGAGACCTTTCTAGGATGACATTACTGATAAGTTGGCCATATTGCTGTTGGTCCTCACGTCATATTTCATTTTTTTTTTCATTGTATACTGATAATTGAACAAGTGGATTTGACATATCGGTCTTATAAACGTTAATGAAATAGAGAAAGTAGCAAACAATGACAGTAGTACTAGTAAATTTTATTTTGTTTTGTTGTTTTTTTAATCAGAAACTTTTAATCAATAGCCACGCCATCTAATTGGTAAAATTAATAACTAAATATCTCTGCTTTCACTTAGTTCGGAAGTAACTATCTAAGTTTTGATTTTATCTGTAGTGTTCTTGTTATTAAAACTATTTAGAAACCTTCATTGTGAGTTTCGAGTAGAAATGCTGTAGTAAGAGGCTAATTGAATAACCGTATTCTATGATTAAAGAGAAGATGGATGCATATATTATAGTTTTAGAAAGAAAATATGAGCCTCTCAAGTTTATTATGTACTTGATGCTGTTTACTCTAACTAGATATGAACTTGGAAGTTGAAGTTGATGTTCTTTGTTACTTTGTTTCGTTAATTTGAGTTTCCTATGATTAATAATGATGAATATTGGATATTTTAATTGTTTTACGAACTTACATTATCAAAATCTATTTTATTTCCCGTAAAATCAGTCAGAAAATGAAAGCAACGTCCTGGCACGAATATCCGTTTGAAATATACTTGGTGGTTCTCCCAAGCTTTCTTCTTTCTTCTTTTTATTACCTTTTTCAGCACATATGTCTTCACTTACTCTGTATCTATTTCTGTGATGTTTATGCCAAAAAAATTGCATATTTATTATGACGTTTCTTACCTCTAAAGACATAATTTGATGTGGACGAATGCTGTAGCTCTAAATCTTGGGAGTATCCAAAAGCGACCAGCGAAAAGCCAACTACTAAGGGGAGGTAAACCATTTTGTTGTTAGCAAAGCACCATCAAAAATCTGAAACAAGAAATATTATTGTTAGAACTATCTCACGGACTATAGTCAAAAGCGATCTTATCGTGCGGGTTCAAAGGTCACTAACCATATGCATCAAATCCGAAGACACAGAGGTTACCAAAATGTGAGATTACAAATATACCCGGAGAACGTACTATATAAGTTTTGGAATCATTATTACAATTTCACAGCTCTTGACCTGTAGAAGTTACGTTTTGTTTTTAAATCCAGTGTTTCGGTGTAAAAAACAATCTATTTATAGACTTTTTTTGCTCATTCAAACATTAAATTTGCATTACATACAGGGTTTTCAAGAGAGTCTGATTTTAAATTTAGTTTGCGCTAAATTAAATAGTTTCACTTCAGATATTCCTAAGCTTATCGTGAAGTTGAACCAGTATATTTTATCCTGCAGCAAGAGATACGAATATATATTTTGAAATGACACGGTTATCTTACAAACGAGCTTCGTTGAAACTAGTTTAATATCCTTGTCGCTGTATGATAATTTGAAGCCCCTTCAGTCGTTCGTTAGATGAAATTTGCATTTCTGAAATTCTCGGTATAGAGAAAATATATTTTGCAGAATTTTCCAGATATGAATTTATAGTTTTAAAAAAATCTACATACAGTACACAATTTAATTTAAAATAAATCCCCTCCGCTGGAATTCTTTTATAATTTTCAAAAGCCTCCAGGAAAAAGTGACATTGTTTGTGATTTTAAAGCATGATATATTGCAAAGCCCTTTTACAAATTCTTATCTCGATATTCTCCATCTCCCAGGGGAATCTTGTAAAGTCCTCTTGAGAATTAGAATTTTTCTATATTTATTCCTGTAAATATTATGTCGTGAATGAAAACCAAGAATGCGGGATTTTTTTGACTAAATTTTTTGGGCTTTTTTTAGACCAATGAATTGAAAATAACAAGTTTTCTATTTCTGTCAATAAAATATATGTTACCGTGAAAGATCGAAAGTTGTGAATGTCAACATTCGCCGGTGGATGTCGACAAATGTCAAATGCCTTGGTGAAAGTCCGAACATTTCTTAATTCTATTATACACTCGGACTTTCACCGGTATATGTTGACAAACACAAATGAGGTCCGGTGAAACTCGGACACTGCAGGTCGCAACAAGTTTTTAGACGGTTCCAGCGTGTAATATGACACTTTCTAGCCTTCAATGACCTTAGTAATGACAGCATTGCATATATGGTTGTGAATAAACATTTATTCTAACTCCTAACCTAACTCCATCTGTAGGAAGTTTTCAAACAATTTGTAAGTTTAATTCTCAGCGTTTGGTTAACCAAATGTTTTATTTTCTGAATAAATTTAACGATTCCATTGAAAACTTTTCGGAAGAAATTGAAAGTCAAAATGAAAATTTCGTTGAAAATGTGAGTCCGAATAAATGGGAACTGAATTAAAATATTCGTTAACTTCTATTAACTTTAGTTTTCTTTGTTTTGAAGTTTATTTATTGAAATGCTGTAATTTTTAACAATATTTACGTAAATAGTGTAATTTTTCATAGTCCAGATCACAGAACTCGAGCTTCTAATACTCCAGACAGTTCTCGATGACATTTCTATGACAGTTCTATCTTCTTCTTTTTCTTCATAGACCTTTACATAATCTTTATACAGATATAACAAATATAAGATGAAGCCAAAATATGAGTCCGAATCATGGAGCTACTATTAAGAGGAGATGACACAGTCGACTATCTTATAATAGGAAAGTGGTATCACATGAGTGACATTGTAATGTGAGCAATATGGCGTCGTCGGCAGAGCCGGACTATTTAAATTTTCAATCAATAAACATATATTCACTAGTGAAATTGATAATATAGAAACACTGTAGGTATTTTGTTGGCTGCCAAGAACTTCTTTTTACAAATATCAACAACATATCTCTTATTGATGGAGTTCTAAGAAATCTACAAACATTAAATATAATATGAAGTTGAATAAAACTTATTGGAGCACAAAGAAATATATTCCAGTACAGTCCTTTCGATTGTTTACTAACCTATAATATGTTGTTCCTGATGATTTTTTCGTATTTACACTGTCTCTACTTGTACAACTTCGTGAAGCACAAGAAACCATTATTGTTCAATTATTAAAATAGAAAAAAACGACACTAACAAAAAGAAAATCCAAAAATACCCAATTCACATCCACAAAACAATACTAATGTCAAGTTGACAGAGAAGTGGAAGTAAAATGGCGAAACCGATACCACTTTTATGATAGGCGTAGCGACTCCTCTCAATACTAGCTCCATGGTCCGAATAAATGGAAACTGAATTGAAACATTCGTTAACTTCAATTAACTTAAGTTTCCTTTGTTTTAAAGTTTATTTATTGAAATGCTGTAATTTTTAACTATATTTACGTACATAGTGTAATTGTTCATAGTTGAGAACACAGAACTCGAGCTTCTAATACTCCAGACAGTTCTCTATGACATTTCTATGACAGTTCTATCTTCTTCTTTTTCTTTAAAGGCCTCTACATGACCTTTATACATGTATTTATAAAAGAATATAAAATGAAGCCAAAATATGAGTCTGAATAAATGGAAACTGAATTGAAACATTCGTTAGCTCCTATCCACTTTAGTTTTCTTTGTTTTAAAGTTTATTTATTGAAATGCTGTAATTTTTAACAATATTTACGTACATAGTGTAATTTTTCATGGTTGAGAACACAGTACTCGAGCTTCTAATACTACAGTTCTCTATGACATTTCAATGACAGTTATTACTTCTTCTTTTTCTTTATAGACCTCTACATAACCTTTATACAGGCCCTACGTAACATGTATTTATAAAAAAATATAAGATGAAGCCAAAATATAAGTCCGAATAAATGGAAACTGAATTGAAACATTAGTTAACTCCTATCCACTTTAGTTTTCTTTGTTTTAAAGTTTATTTATTTAAATGCTGTAATTTTGAACAATATTTACGTACATAGTGTAATTTTTCATAGTTTAGAACACAGAACTCGAGCTTCTAATACTCCAGACAGTTCTCGATGACATTTAGATGACAGTTCTTTCTCCTTCTTTTCTTTATAGACCTCTACATAACCTTTATACAGGCCCTACGTAACATGTATTTATAAAATGAATATAAGATGAAGCCACATCCCTCTACAGATCCCTTTTTTGGGGAAAATACGCTCATTATTCATTATTATTAATATTTATACGATTCCCAAGTGAAACTAAAGTGTAAAAGCAATCAGTACTTATCTGACTTTATTTCCAATACATTTACACACACTCACATAGCACCTGCCTTGATAGATTGTTTTTCATTTTATAAAAAGCACTATCGATTAAACCTGTCTACAATAAAATTCCATTAAAACAAGTGCTCTGTTTTATTGTAAATTCAATCAACGACCATTTTCAGAAAAATCGTTTCTCTCAGGAAACGCAAGCTACAAATCAGGATCAACAAAACTACTGGGAAGTTAAAGGATGTAAATAAGAAGATAGCAATAATTAAAGTGGACGAAGGATGACTTCTTGAACTGTTAAAATTGAATGGTTTAAGTGTAGACCTTTGACATTCCCATTAAGACAAAAATTAAAAATAATTCACAAACGCACCACAAGAAGCGTTCACCCCGTCGTCTGACTGACAAGTACACCGTCGATATATCACGAACGTACTCGTTATGTCATCAGTCATTTTTGGTTGAGCGCGAACTTTAAACGAATGGCATTTTTATTCAAATACTTTTATCTTGATAGGTTATTTCAAGCAGCAAATATGTTTAAGACAATCTCCTGGGTATACAAAATTATGTTGCACAAGTTTTTGTTGAGCTACCATTCGTGGATTCTCAAAATACCAAAAATACCAAATATACTTTCAGTTTATCTCAAGGACATAGTCGTCCAGCTTAAGCACACGATATGTGACGAATAAGTGCTTGGTAAAGAATGTTCAGCATTTCATTTCAACAACTCGTACTTGACAAACTTCTCTTGAAACTCCCAACTTTTTGATTGTCATCAGTTTAATGTTACAAAATATACAGTATGGGTAACCTTCGAAGGTTCAGAGAGTTCAGATGGGCTCTATCGATTTTAAATGTTGAAAGGCTGTTGGTAACAATTACGAAATTCTCGGTATATTTATTGAGCTCATAGGTACTAGACGCCATTCTGGATAATTATTTGTTTATGGCAATGCTTTTTCCAGTGCGAGCACAACTTGCTTCATAATGAGTCTCTCAAAAAAGGTTTTTAATTTAATAATTTAAAGAATTTTTTCTACTGTCATGTCTGTAAACGTCAAAAATCACACTGGCCAACATGCCTTGTAAATAGAGGAGTTCAGTCTAAGGTCAGTGTGGCCAACAAAAAGTGGTTTTTCTGACAAGAATAACAGTTAATGTCTACCCCTTAAAACATAAGATTTTTGCATGTTTTTTATCATTGCGAACATCTATATTGCTTTATTGAAATAATGAATACACCCCCGAAGCGTAAATCTTGGAATTTAAAATGACTTTTTAGCTGAATACACAGCATATCGGTGGCCAAAAATTCCAGGAACTCTTGCCATGTCACCATTTCACTTCTGTTATTCTGTCACTGGTTATGTCAAATGTCAGTTATATTTATTTTTGTTGATATTCGTTTAATTGTGTATGTCCATTTTCGATTAGATTTCAGTAGCATTTCTAGTTAGTTGTATCTCTATTCTTCTAATTACTTTTTCCACCGACATCTGACATAAATAGTGACAGATAACAGAAATGAAATGGTGACATGCCAAGAGTTCCTGGAATTTTTGGCCACCGATATGTTGAGTATTCAGCTAAAAAGTCATTTTAAATTCCAAGATTTACACTTCGGGGGTGTATTCATTATTTTAATAAAGCAATATAGATGTTCGCAATGATAAAAAACATGCAAAAATATTATGTTTTAAGGGGTAGACATTAACTGTCATTCTTGTCAGAAAAACCACTTTTTGTTGGCCACACTGACCTTAGACTGAACTCCTCTATTAACACGTAATGAAATCTCATAGCATACACGTGCGTTTTGAGAAGGAAACTTAAACTTCTTGGTTTAATTAAATTACAATCAAATTTTTATTCACGTACTACTTTATTTGGTTCATTTACATACTTTTAATCAATGCAAAAACATAAAAGCTTGTAGCATTAGATAAATATATTTTAGATTAAAAGAGTGATGCCCCTAAATGTCGGCAACACATTAAACAATTTCTCTTGTTACGTAATATATAGTGTAACTATTGTTAATGTGATGACCCATATTTTTAATCCCTTTGAAGGAAAAAGCCGCCCAAATGGCGTGTATAAAATTGTTTTATAGATTCGAATATTGTGAAATATTGCTTTTCAAATGTAATTCAAATTGATATAGTGGATTGAAATTAACCAGCATAAAATTTGTAATACAATTCAAGGTCGTCACATTAACATTAGTTATACTTTACCATTAATTTAATATTTTAAAGGATTTAAAGAACCTCTAATAAAACAAATCATCATAATATCGGTTAAACAAGATTTTCTTCGAAAACCGAACGCTCAGCATTTTTCTCTCACCTAAAGAAAGACGTGAACTTTTTTTCATTTCCACGTAATTGTCCGACTCCTCCATTACAGTGATATACTCGTACTGTTATCACGCCTTAAGTTGAATTAAACCCTATTGTGTTGGCCTTGAATTTAATTGAAAGTAATTAAATTGGAACTGGGTCTTAACCAGACCAGGTTTGGTGCAATTTCAAACTTTTCTATCAATTCAAAAACAATGAAATAAAGACCGCAAAACTTCAATACCTGAGTTTTGTTATAACAGGTGAAATTTATAAAATAATACAGGGAGGAATAACTTGGAAAGGAAGCAGTAAAGTAGAAGAGTCATATATGTGTTCAGGGGTATAGTATTTGGATGCCTGAGGTGACTATGATAGTCAGTAGCCTCCAGGGAGTGAAATAAGTCTCTACAAGGTTTAGATAGATATGTATGCTGTTATACAGGGTGTAAACCCTACAAAATACAAATAAAACAGAACACAAAGACAGATGCATACGCATATATACTGATGGCTCAAAAATAAAAGAAGGCTGAGGATGTGGAGTTTACTCCAGAGCACTAACTATTGAGTGGGGAATGGGAAACAATACCAGCGTGGTTCAAACAGAGTTGTAAGGTATCTCAATTGCCACAAAAGAACTAACCAGAAAAGGAATCAACTCCTCGGCGGGAAGATGTACAATGAGTCACATGTGGCCTAAGTGCTGTGAGCCTATACAGATACAGGGTGTAAAATATTGTTATAAATAAGTATCTAAGCTGGATGAATATTAATTAAGATCCGAAAAATATAATTAATTATTAAACCGACCTGTAGCGAATCTAAAATCTCGTTTATCATTCCAGATTTATTTTTGGCTTTTTTTTCTCGCCGGTTCTTTGTTGACTTGCCTTTTCAGGATCATTAATAACTCAAGTATACTCGATAAAACATCCCCCAGACAATTAGTTTGTTCCCCTCGCGTGCCGTTACGACTCAGCAACTTCTACTAGGTACAGTCTTCAACACTACTTCACGTCAATTACAACCCTTGTCTAACCTTTAAACATTCCATTTCACACTTGTGACATTGCTTATATTGATCACACCCCGTAGCATGTCAGTCAGGAATCCCATAATGAATTTGAGCCAATAAATTAGTTATCTTCTATCCAATGAAATGGTCTTAAAAAACTGATTTCGACATCTTGAAATAATTAATAACTATAATAAACAATGATTATTTAGTAATCTTAAAAAAACAACAATTTTGAGTGATGGGTAGACCTAGAACCTTCTCGGTCATATTCAAGTACCAGTATTTTATTGGAATCGTTATACCTATAATAACTTAACAATATCATTGCATCTGTATCTTCAGAACTGCCAGTGCCTCGTCATTTTTTAGAATGATTCCATCTAGAAATACATCCAAAAAACACATTTTGTGCCACCCAGTACATAAATTAAACGTTCATCTACTCTCTATTAATATATATCTCAACCCTAAATTTCCTATAACCCCTGTATAAATCAAAAGTACTTTCTTTCACTCCTCGTATATAACATATTAATTTCATATAATACTTATCCATTCTAATTGTGCCACCCAGTACATGAATCAAATCAGCCAATTAAATAAAAATACCTTAATATCTACATCTATAACTAAATTTTTTGAATGTTAATATTTCAATCCTCTATTAAAAAATAAC
>CAJUYH010004311.1:0-27774 GCA_910591685.1 Galerucella tenella
TTTACAGAACAGCGGTTGTGACCGCGCGGTTGCAACCGCAACCGCAACCGCAAATGTATCGCCGGCCTAATTGTTACTATCAGGAAACTAATATTTACTGACTACAAGTTTTTAGGGCTAGTTTATCAATGCTCGGTTAAATATTGTAGCCTTCGGCTAAATATTAGCTGTTGGTCAAAGTGTTTATCAACTGCCAGTTTGCATTAGCTGACAGTCAAACTTTCGGCTACCCTAGCTGCCACTATCAAGTTGATGTTAACCTTAGAACATACAGTTAAATACGAAAGTGGTGTTCCGTTATTCTATAACCATAGATTCTAACTGTCATGATTTTTTCATGTTTGCTCACATTTTGCAACAAAGATTATTTCAACTTTAAATTTGATTGTGTTATTATCGTTTAGGGTGAAATCGTGAGGCTCATTTGATTCATTTATAGTAGTTTAGTAGCATCCAGGTTCTGTGTGTATTTTATTTCATTGTTATTGTCAATGGATCTTGAAGAACTTGACAACCTTTCCGATGAAGAGCTAGGAGCTTGGCGAAATATTGGAATTTGTAGAGTACGAAAGACGACCACATACTGTTGAAGAATGGATGAATCCCTTTGAAGAGCTCGATAATGTCGGTTTCGACTATCTAAACCCAGTGTTCTCATGATACTCCAACAAATTCCAGCTTTTCTTGCCAAGTCACAGCATCCGTCTTTTTGCATTCTATTATACTTTTATGGTGAACGTCTACTTTTATAAGTACCTAATTGTCGCTCTGACTCCGTGAAATTGGGAAATATTTTTTGTTATGTGGACATGCTCAAATGCAAACAACTCAACTAAGCACAACATAAAGCGTTTTCGATTATTTACTTTTGGCTGCTAGTAGCAGCTCGTAGTGACTGAATTCCGTTCGTTTATTACCGGGCGTGACGCCTAGTCTTACCTTCCCCTTGCCCCTCAAGCACATACCGAGGAGTATGAGCTTCAAGCCATGGACATTAAATATTTGACGTTTGTCCGGTTTGACGTTTATTTAAAGTTAAGATTATGCCGATTACGATTTAATACGATTTAAACCTTACTAAAAATATCTAAATATGCAAAATTTTATTATCAAAAACATTATAATTGAAAGCTGTTCTTCTAACAACACAGGAAATTCATTGGCATTGGCACATGTCAGGTGGTTTTGAGAATCCTAAAAAATCGTGTTCGATTTGCTCAAAAGTCGTGACGACTGAGGCGTCACGCACAAGTGCTTGAAGCCCAAATAAACGAAAGCATCAATAGACGAATTAAAAATAACAGTACCACAATTTTGACACTGACAAGTTAAATTTTTCATAATGTTGTCAGAGTAAGCTTACGATAAAATAGAAAAATGATAACTTTCACCTCCATATTCTTGATTCTGTGTGTTATAACAAAATATGCGAATGAAATTAATAATATGTATATTTCATGTAACGGGTGATCCCCTTTACACCAAATTAAAATGAGAAATTTGGACTCTGACAACATTACACTCACGTTCATAACCCGAACAAGGTTGTCAAATGCTCAATTACACTTAGCCTCCAGTTAGCTAGCTGTCAGTTATGTGGTGCATTGATAAACGCTTTCTATAGTAACCGAGACTTTGACTGGCGGCTAGAGATAGCTGAGGGCTACGTAGCTGACAGATTTAACCGGGCATTGATAAACCCGCCCTTAGTTATTATGTCTCTCTCTTACAATTATTTTATTCTTTGTCACTTTTTACTTTCCAATAATTTTTACTTACTGGTTTTCCACTGTGTAACAACACACTGGGTTCTTAATCACTTTTTTACAATCACAGTATTTCAAATAAAGCTATAAGTCCCAGTTTTTTGAGATTTTCATAGACTCTATTTGAAATATGTATTCACCTATTTCTGCTACGTTGCCAAGCATGTCATTAAACAATAATAAACTTAAATCTTTAAGTTATTTAGAAAAACTTGTCAAAGCAACAAATACTATTAAATTAAAAACGTCAATTTTTTTGACAACTAACCAGAGGCGGACTGAAAAATCTTCAATATTTAAATGTGAAATAATAATTTTGGTATTTCAAACGAGATATCACTTGCCATAAGGTCTTATTTAAAATTATTGGCCAGAGTGGCACTGTGACGTCATCTATTACTATTACGTCATCTGTTTCCATTCGTAGAGAAGTTTACAACACTTTATTTTCACACTCCAAATTTTATTAATGTAAGTGTAGCCGTTCAAAAGATACGAGGGGGGGAGGGGACTTTTGAATAGCACTGTATATTCTTCTTCATCTAATTTACTACATCAAATATAATGAATTAAACAATGAAGAAATTTTACCAGGAAAACGTAATGAACGCAGTACATACCTACCTACTATTCGAAGCTTGACTCTAGACTGAGAATAGAAGGCGCTTCTTGTACCTGAAAGTATTAGGGATAATGACATAATGAATTTTGTAATTCGTCCGTTTGAGAAAGGACTGCTACGAATAGTGGGTTGATTAGTTAAGCGAACATGTTTTTGTAAAGGTCGGTCCAGACATGCAACAGAACATAGTAGCGTAACTCCGCCGAGTATCAAGTGTGGACGGTACCGCGTAACAACGTAACAGCGTAACGTCGTAACAACACAGCGTCCCATCAGTTGTCGGTTTTTCTCCGTCGCATTAAAGAAATACTACGCGTGCAAGTTACACCCCAAATCATCAAGTTTGGACGTGTATACAAAACATCGTAGCGTAACGTTTGGTTTTGGTTTCGCATTAACAGTTTTAGTATTGAATTCAATTTAATATGCAGTGGACGGAAGAGACTGTGCCCAATTTTATCGAAATTTACCGTAGTAAAGCCAAAAATTGAATTGTTATTGCTAACCTTTCTTGTACAGAAATTGCCTTTCTCCACTTTGTATCTTTTCGCATTACTTTAGGACCCACTAAATTTATTAAAAACTCAAAATCTGTTGGCGACATTCTTGTAAAATTTTTGTATAAACCACTAATCGCTTAAAATTTTAAATCCAAGAGTAAGTGTTGGCCACCATACGTAGTTCTACTTGTGTATAATTGCGTCTGCCACCAACGCCTTATTGGCTTGCGTTTTTTCTTTTGTTGCACTAAATAATGCATCACGATGTAACTTGCAGCCGCAATGTCCATTTTGTCTTAACACGCTGAAAAACATATATGGAACGGTGTAATGATACGCGTAGATGATACTTCACGAATTTTTTGCATGCCGAATTTTGAATCGCAACGTAACCTCGTCGCATAACGATACGATGTTGCAAAGCGGAGTTACGTTACTCTGTTCTGTTGCATGTCTGGATCGACCTTAATGTGGCCAGATTTGTAGGGTGAAGCGGTTCGTCTATGGAAAATAAGCTTGCAGGGATTTTAGTTGAAATAGGGTTATCGTGTGACTAAACGTGACGGTTTCTTAAAATATCATTCGCAAATTTGGTGCACTTGTCGATTATCGCATTGAAAAGGATCGAAAACTTCCAAAACACTTTGTATGCTAAGTATCAGTTCATACTGAAGACATTTCTTATGTCCTTATCATAAAAAATATCATACGAAATTTTGTACTAATCAACTGGAATTTTTCCACAATGAACGATACCCAATCCACGATTTCTTTGAATTTAAACTTTCCACTTTTGTAGTGAAATGGATATCAAAAACGTGAAGGTAATCAAAATTATGGAGTATTCTATCAAAATACTACGAATCCCTTATTTATTTCCCAGCGCAAGAGAAATAAACGATCCAAAAGCCAATATTTACTTCAAATACTTGCTGGTTAACTTCAGCTCCATATATTTTTCAATTGGAGCATTATTACATATGATATTCAATTTAAAAAGTAAGTATTGCAGGCCATATTTTATTGAAAAAAATAAACGTAGATCTGCATTATACCTTCCACTGTCTTATTTATAAGATGCGACATAGGGATTCCTGTACAATACTGTCAAGTGCGAGCTAAGCTCTTTACCAAACAGCGTTAATAAAAAATAAAAAGGTAGAACGTGTCGCGGGACACACGGTAGGAACTTTAGTTCCTTTTAAGCAAAAATTATGTAATACATCTGACGTTGTAGATAAACAATTTGCATATTCCTTGGTGGTCGAGTAGTAAGCAAACCAGACTCTCACGCGGTACGGGTTCGATTCCCCGTGAAGAAGTTTTTTTCTATTGTTAATTTTATTTTTAAATAATTATTCTGATTGATATTAATAACGACAACAGGTAGACGTTTGAAATATTTAGCAGAATATTCATTATTATAGATAATGGTACGGTACCCTTCATGAGGGAGTCCGACTGGCAACATCTACTTATAACAGCATCGTATATTTAAAAAAGGAAACCGTAGCATTATACAAATTGGACATTCAAGAACTGTACGATTACCACAAAAAAATTAGTGGAAACATAAAATTGAACTGTTAAATTTTCAATTTGAAGTTATATTACAGTTTATAGAAATTTTTATTTTCTAGATTTTTCCTTTAGTAGGTCGTAGAAAAAATATGCTGTTCGACTCGTGTGGATTTTCCATATCGCACTTGAACGATTGAGCACTCCGCCTACGGCGTCGTGCTCAAACTTCGTCCTCGTGCGGTATGGCCATCATATCCACACTAGTTGCACAAACTACTATTTCTATCAAAATATGCCCTTCTACATTTAAAAACAACCTGCCAAATGTCAAATCAATTTCTCCATCCATTTTAAAGTTATCGAATTAAAACATTCAAGTTTTCAAAATTTCAACACCCTATATTTCGAAAAGTAAATGTGCTAGACCCCTTAATCCTCAGATCATTTTGTCCATTTTTTGCGCGATCGTATTGAAATAAATTCCGAATAAAATAATTTAAATTTCTTCGAAATGAACGAAATGTCAAAAGTTACATTTATTCTTCTCGATCAGTTTAAAATATATTTTTCTACGACAACCTGGATAAATGTTCATTTTGTAACCGTATCTTCAATCATAAGCAAGCACATTTTGTACAGAATTTCATTTTAGCATCGGCTGCTAGGCAAGCTGCTAAGCAACAAATGTGAAATGGAATATTTCGTGTTAGGTTTAGGTTCACTTTAAAATCACAACGACTACGGCTTGTCAAATTATGACGATCAGCGACAAATTGATGAAATGTCAGCAGATCGTTTCTGTCAAAGTTTTAGCAGGTAACGAGTAATTTCATAGTTGTTTTCTACAAATACATATTTATAGGCTTCTATTTCTGTGTACCTATTAGAAATAGCAATAAAAAAAATTTACATATTTCTTCAATTCATATTTCAATTCTGATAGAAAGCCACTAGCGGGGAATTCGGAGTAATGAAATATTATCAGTTCATTTCTCTCAAAGTTTTTGCAATGTATGCATGTATTAAACGTGAACGATATGTTGTCATAGAAAAAGTATAGTATGCATCTCGCAACAAAATGGCCATTTTGCACTCGTATGAATTGCAGCACTGGCCTTCGGCTCGGGCTGCAAATTTCATCCTCGTGCAAAATGGGCATCATTTTCTGCTCATTGCATAATTTACTATTGCATTTTGGTGAAATTGTTTTTATGCTATTTATTACTTTTCGACGTCTGAACGGTAAGTAAATCTCTTACCGACGTGTTTAACTTAGAAACCAGTAAACACAACCTACCGTCCTGACAACCGATGCTGTAAATAAACAAAAAAGATCAATCGCGCAAAAAAAATTATAGAAATAATAGTAAAAATTTATCACCAGCACTGCGAATACCAGCTTTGCATAGAATTTCTATATAGCATCGGTGGTTCAGTGGTAGAATGCTCGCCTTCCACGCGGGCGGCCTGGTTCGATTCCCGGCCGAAGCATATGAATCGCTGCTTGGTAACCGAGAGAGAGAGAGAGACTCGGGAGAGAGCACACGCATGCAAGCAAGGCACATAACGAAGCAACGTAACATAACATAACGTAACGTAACGTAACGATCAGATCTTTTACGTCGCGACCCCTGGTCGCTCAAACATAACCTGACGTAAAGAACTAAAGTTCCAATAACAGATTTGGAAAGGTCGTTGAAAGATAAGTTTAAATTAACTTTTAATCTTCTTAAATTCGCTCTGGTTTATTAAAAAAAATGTATGTTCATGATTAAAAAAGTCGAATTTTGATACCACTTTCGAATTCTTTCAACCGAGTGGGAAATAGTTACATGTGTACGTAGTACGTGCACAGAACATTTAAAAGTTCGCCGCTGTGGCGAAATTTTTTTTTTTGATCCTAGTTCTTTTTTCACAATTTTTGAAACAAATAACTTTGCTTTATTTCAAATTAATTGTTTTTCAACGACCTCTCCAAATCTGTTATTATTTTTTAAGAACGGTATTTGGTAAAAAAGTTAGCTCGCGTTTGACCGTTTTGTACAGGAATCCCTATGTCGCATCTTATAAAAAAACACAGTGTTTAAATAACTGTGTGACAGACGTTCAGAGGTTTCTCTGTCTTTCTATCTCTCTGTTAGATGCTAATGGGCTTCAAGCTGGCTTGTTGCCTCTATCTGTAGTATCTCTATAGTTCTATTGCCCGCGGTTTGGAACATCCCACCAACGTGATCTCCTTTTTTGAAACACTCTATATAAAACGTTCACGTTCCAACTTCTAGTGATATAATTATATTAGAAATTAATAGCACAATAACTTAAAGCTGTGAAAAATGTGCTCATTCATTCAGGACTCTCCCGTATTTAGTGTTACCTTTTTTACAGAAGGCATTGCTGATCATATTGATAAAGATATTGGTAACGTTTTGTCATACCATGGAGCATCGTATTTTGTTTTCCGATATTTGTTGAACATCAAGCCTATTATAATTTTATTTAAACAATTCTCAGGTAAGTTACTATGAATATTTCCCTCATGTGTAAAAAATCCCACGAGAGGAGTGCAATTATCGATTGATTACAGCGGTAACTGCACTGTAGAAACCGAAAGAGCACTGCGATAATTGCATTGTTTACGTATTATCCACGGTAATCCCATTGTGAATCCATGATAATTAAAAATAAAATCATTTTAACAAGTGAAGTCAAAAAATATTTTTTATGTCATACTAGTTCATTATTGTGTATTTATTGCTTAGTTACCAACTATCTAATGTCGTACTTTATGGCCCGCGCGGGCATAACGAGAAATCATTTTTTGTTCAACTCATTTAATAACCATGTCGTAAGCTTCTTTAGACTTTTTTGGCAACATATTTACAGTTGCTTTCTTTGCTTTTTCAATAATTTCGTCAGGAATTCCAAAATCTTCGTTCATTTTGACTTCTAACTTTGACACATATAAAATTTATTGTGATATTATGACATTTACGTTTGTCAACATTCAACTATTAATTCAAACCGGATTTTTTAAAACACTGATTTGTATTGAGATTGGATTGCAATAACGAACTAGTATGACATAAAAGTTTGTATGTACCGCAGGCATAAACAGATGTATATACCCTCGGGCGACTTACAAACCCTCGGGCCAGAGGCCCTCGGCTTCGTAAGACGTCGCCCTTAGGGCATAAACATCTATTTATACCCTTGGTACATAAGTAACTATTAAAATGTCTCGTTTCGGATGTGATTCATTGGGAATTATAGAAAATAAAGTGATGGAAAGCGAACCAAAGAACACCAAACACAACAGACAATACGTGTGGCGACAGTTTATGAGCTTTTGTGCTGAAAAAAAAATATACATTGGATGAAACAACACTAAATCTTATTTTTGGGTCTTTTTATTTTGTTTGTGCCTAACAGCATGTTTTAAAATGAATATTTTGTACCTAATAAAAAAAGGTAAAAGGAATTTAATATTCAAACCAAAATATTTGTATTCGGGAAATATTCCCCCGAATTACACTCGTGCGTCAAAATAACCAGATAATTTTGCATTCGAGCGTGTTGTCTTGGAAAAACTACATTCGGTCATTTTCATATTTTGTTAAAAGACCCCTCCATCTTCGGTGTCGGACTCTTTCTCCAAAATATGAAAATGAGCTCATGTAGTTTCATCGGTAATTTTGATGCACTTGTACAATTACTTCCGAAAATCAATCTTGTATCTGCTGACATCAACGAATCTAAATCAGCTCTCTAAAATTTCTAGTGGATGCACTGTTTATAATCTAGCATTTGTCATTAAAAATATTGTGTTGCTATTTTTGTTGCCTTCGCCCACAATACAAACAATTCAAGTTGAACGTGAAAGGACAATCAAAACGAAAGACTTATGTTGCGTTAATTCGCACTTAGAAATAATATACAGCGTGTCCACGGATGGAGTATCCTATATAGGTGAAAAATTTTTAAATATTAATTTAGTGAAAAATGTTATTCTTGATAAAAAGTATGCTTGTTCTGAAACCCCATAAAATGAAATAAAATTCAAGTTTTTCAAAACCCGTCCCATTTTATGGCCAGTTTTATAAAAACCTTTTTGACATTTCTTCACATATTGGCTAATATCTCGGGAACCTTAAGGTTCTAGTCTACGCCATTCGATTCAGAATTGAATTTTCTATAAAAAGAGGAATTTTTAAAATTATGAGTCTTCGCGAATTAGTATAAATTGAATCGAATGGCGTAGACTAGAACCTTGCAAACCTTAAGGTTCCCGAGATATTAGCCAATATGCAAAGAAATGTAAAAAGTCAGACTCCAGGTTTTCATAAAACTGGCCATAAAATGAGACGGGTTTCGAAAAACTTGAATTTTATTTCATTTTATGGGGTTTCAGAACAAGCAAAACTTTTTATCAGGAATAACATTTTTCACTAAGTTAATATTTAAAAAATTTTAACCTATAGGATACTCTATCCGTGGACACGCTGTATAAAATGCAAATGGACCCGTTCATTATCATGCACAATTAACAAGAAAAAAAGCAAAAAATAAAATGGTGCCTATCACATGAATACGGTGATAATATGGTTACAATATAATGAGACATATTTTATATGTTTTGTTTTAGATTTCCAATCTTTCGGAATACCAAATAATTTTGACGAAAAGAATAAACGTATAAACAAATGGTCGAAATATTACTCAATATACCAGTTTACCATGTGTATGTTATTTACTTTGCCCGCTTTATTATACATACCACAATGCAAACAAGAAAATTTGGAAAAACATTTAGAAGAAGTATGCGGCTTACCAATTCCAACTTGGCTACCATTCAAATTTGATTATTTTCCTGTCAAACAAATTGTTCACTTGTATGAGGTAGGACATTTTCGGTATTTTTGGAAGGAAACCTTTTGAAGTAGCGATCTACTCAAATTTTTATTTTAGTTAAAACTCGTTGAAGACCAGGGTCGATAATTTTTGAGACCAAAAAAAATTATAGTAGGATGAAATCCATTGGAAGAGGTGGAGAATATAACAAAAACGAAAGGAAACATAAATTACGGGCGATCTGAGGTCGGGAAGGGGAAGGGGGTGAGTTTTTAAGGGTAAAAAACGGTAAATCTCGATTTCTCGGTAAAACTGCAAGTCTTATGAAAAAAATTAAATGGCAAAGTTGTAGGTAATAAAAAGATCTACAACTTTTATATCGACACTTTTTTCACATAACCTCAAAATTTATGTGAAAATTTCGAATAACCGAGTTTTTGGTTTTTTATTTTTATCTTTTGCAAAAAATTTCACGAAATTTGGTGAAAACTTACCGTTGTATGTCCCAAAAATACAGTAATTTTTTTGATTTAAAATATTCATTTTTTCACCTTATTTTGACTTAATATCGAAAAAGCGCCCTAATTTTCAATCGAAAATTCTCACGTCAAAATATCTGCTTTTTTAAAAAAGTTGGTGTGTTTTTTGTTCGTTGAAATCTCTACGTTCTGATGGTATAAAAAAAATATACATTACTATGGTAAAAACTCGAATCCGAAATTTTTTTTTGGATCATTATGTATAATTTTGAGCTATTTATTAAAATTTACACTTTAATTACTAGAAAAACGTAAGATTTCATGTTATATTGATAAACAAAAAAATTGCTAATCGAAATATACTACTATAATGAACAACCAAATAAGTTAATAAAGTTAATATTTAATAAGACATCTACAATATTTTCAGAAAGTTTTCGAATCTTCTTTAAATTATATGCGTAGAGACCTATTTATATATTTCTATTTTAAGATTAATTAACGTTAATAAAAAGATTACAGTCACAAGGATTTTCCTGTAAACAAGCAGAAGAAGGTGAAAAAATAAATATTTTAAATCAAAAAAATTACTGTATTTTTGGGACATACAAAGGTAAATTTTTACCAAATTTCGTGAAAAAATAAATTTTTTTGCAAAAGATAAAAATAAAAAACCAAGAACTCGGTTATTCCAATTTTTCACATATATTTTGAGGTTATGTGAAAAAAGTGTCGATACAAAAGTTGTAGATCTTTTTATTACCTACAACTTTGCCATTTAACTTTTTTTCATAAACTTGCAGTTTTACCGGAAATCGAGATTTACCGTTTTTTACCCTTAAAAACTCACCCCCTCCCCCTTCCCGACCTCAGATCGCCCGTAATTTATTTTTCTTTTCGTTTTTATTATATTCTCTACCTTTTCCAATGGGTATCATCCTACTATAATTTTTTTTTTCACTTTTTACCATTTTAAAAATTATCGACCCTGGTCTATTAGATCTAATCCTTTTTTATACTATCCCCTTTCAACTGCCTTGTATTACCTACCTACATTGTGTTATTTATAAGATGTGACATAGCTAGGGATTCCTGTACAAAACTGTCAAACGCGACCAACTTTTTTACCAAATAGCGTTCATGAAAGATATTAGAGAGATATTGCTGTGACAAATCATGTGCGACGTTATTACCGCAGACGTTATATTGACAGTTGAGCATGCGCAGAATGAGTTCGAGAGACACGTTGCGGTAATACCGTTAGCGCATCACGTTATTTACGGCAGAACAACACCTCACGTAAAACGTTGCGCATCTATGCGTTGCGCTATCCTACTTCGGACAGAATCGGATAGATTCGGTAGCGGCGGTAGCTGATCGGAAACCTTTCGAGGTTAAGTTGTTGTTTATTATGATTATAAGTGACATGTTTGTATAATTTTTTCGAAATATTATTTGGATGACAGGTTATGCAGAGCTACGTTATTAAATTATAGTACAGGGAATGAAGCATTTCACCTGGCAATTTTTTCGTCCAGCATGAATTAACTTGAAATTTTAACAGAAGATAGGTGATAGCCCAAGGATCAAAATCTATATTGAACCGAAGGGCGCTAAAGCCTTGGGGGTGGTTGCCACTCCATCTCGGGGGTGAAAATTTTTTATTACATTTTAACAGGAATCAATTGAAAAAGAGATTCTAAGCAAAAAATGTTCTATACATTTTTTTTGTAAAATCAATATTATCTAAGTTATTCGCGATTGAAAGTAACGCTTTTTAGAGGAAAAAATCGACGTTTTTGATATGTTTTTCGCGGATAACTCGACAATTATGCATTTTATCAAAAAAACTGTAGAAAGCAAAATTGTAGCTTTTAAAAAAACAAGCAAAACCCTTTTTTTAGAATTTTTCTAAAATCAATAGGAACCGAGATATGGCCCATCAATTATTAGCTTTTTTTCCCAAATGCAAAATGTGATAGATTCAAAGTCAAATACCGGAAAAATGATGCATTTTTCGTAGAAAACTCATAGAATCTTTTTCAAAGAGCATAATTAGACCTTTCTTTAAAAAAAAAGGTCTGTAGCATCAAAATTGAGTGAATTATGACAAAAATGTCAGTACTGAATTTTTTATACAAAAAAATCGATGAAAACAACCCCCTAACCCCCCTAATTGAAATTGATCTTTACCCTTGTGCAATTCTCTTTGTACATGTATGGTTGATATGTCCAAGAAGTTTGACCAATTTAAAATTCATAGTTTTCGAAAAATTATGGCTTAAAGTAAAAAGTTATTTTTCATAATTTTGTATTTTTTACCCTTTCTTTCAAAATAACTCCGAAAATATTAGAGGTACAAGCAAAGTTAAAAAACGAAATTGTAGCTTTTTTTATGACAAAAATTTTCCAGTAAGTAGATTTTTTGTACAGTTGATATTTGACGAGATATAGCCGTTTAAAACGTCTATTTACGCACGAGCACCACCTTTTTTTAGCCCTTTAAACTCACCCCATTTAAAAACGAAAGGGTCTAAAGAGATTTAACTTACAGATCCTTGTAGTTTTTGAAAAACCCTACAAAATCGTTTTTGAATAAACTTTTTATCATCAAAAATGAAGGAAATACGTTAAAAAAACCAATCGATTTTTTTTCGAATAATTCCAATAGTGTATGTAGTATAGAACACTTGGAAGCATAATAATGTACAAAATGTATAAAATTGTATTTTGAAATATAACAAATTCATCATTTTACTAATTCAAACCAATTTTCACCTATCTTAAGATTTATAATGCTATTTTTTAATTTTTGACATTTAGGGGTAGTTTTCACCCCTAAGAAACAATCAGGGTTCGTCGGCATGACATGATATATAAAGCAGAAGGTGAGTTGAGCCCAATCCCAAATTTTTATGCAAATCAATCAGAGGCGAAATCATTTTTTAAGGATTCGTGATTTTTTTTTACATTAAGCTGTAACAGGGGCTGCCTTTTAAGGGTTGAAATATGATGAAATTGTATTCCAAAGCTCAAAACAATCATTATTCAACTTATCCAAACCAAATCTTACCCATTTTCAGGTTTATAATGTTCTTTTATGATTTTTGACAAATAAGGGTAGTTTTCACACCTAAAAACCATTTAGCGCCCTTCGGTTCGATATAGATTTTGAACCTTCGGCTATCACCTACCTCCTGTTAAAATTTCAAGTCAATCCATGCTGGACGAAAAAATTGCGAGGTTTTACCTTTTTTTGAGCTTTATTCCCTGTACTATTATAGTGATGGCAATAGCTCTGATTTCCAAATAAATTTTAGGTAGACCGTTATTAAAATAGCGCTACATAAATACCGCACCGTATGCGGTATTGCAATTGGCAATATCTCTCTATAGAGGAGCGGGACACCCCCAAATAGTCGTTTAGAAAATGAAAAACCGACCAACCTCGTTCTAGTCGCTAAGAACAGTTAGTGTTGGGCAGAATCGAAAGATTTTAAGGATCGAGTACTCTGTTCTCGAATACTCTCAAGAATCGAGAATTTACCGAGTACTGAGTACTCGAGTACAAGAAAAAAAAATTTTATCACCTCCCACAATTAATGTATGAAATTTGAATGAGATATGATGTAGATTTATTCAATTATTCGATTCCACATCTTGGCACCCCATTTTTTAATTTGTTATTTTTTCCGATTTTATTACTGGATTGATCGCTTGGTTCCACTCATTTATTTGCCACAATGCTCTTAATATATGCTGCTCCAAAGCGGGCTGAGAGGGAGGTAGCTTATCGATCGAAACCGTTTTTGCAATTGCAGCATAGTATCTCAAAGAATTAATTGAATTCCGTGTGGCTTTCAATTTTTTTGATGGATCATACAACATAGCTAAAAAGTTACTTACAACTTCTAAGGCGGACTTAAGATCAATCCAGTAATAAAATCGGAAGAAATAACAAATTATGGATGGCTCATTGAGAATGGTTATGTGCTTACGAATTATTATGAAGGTATCACAAGTATGGAACTTTTACAAAAGTATTTTTGTGCCTGCTCCGGAAAATCTCCGTGTTCAACGGAAGTATGCCCTTGCAAGCAATCTAATTTACAATGTTGCGATATTTGTTCTTGCAAATCTTCTTGTACAAACCGACATGACATTGTATCTGATGAATCGTAAAAATAAAAATGATGCTTAAGTATATATTTCATTTTTTCCTTCAAATGTTACTCTCGAACTTTCGTCTTTTTTCGTAAAGTTGCAATCGATTTTACTTGATATCTCTGATAAAATCGGATTTATCGACTAAAAATACCAATGCGGGAGCCGCGCGGCGAGAGTGCTCATCTTAAAATCGCTCTATCTTTTTTTCTACTGCATATTACTAGCTCAAATTTTCCCAAAAACTTCCTCGATTTCTAAATTTCAATACTGCGTATTCAGATATGAACAATTAAAAACTTCCTCACTCAACTTTTTTCATCGTACGTAAAAAGTCAAAAATTCGAAAAAAAAATTTATTCAATTTATTGCTCGAATGTAAAATGCTTTGGGGATTTCGGACTAGTTTTATTGTCTCTAGAATTGGTTGAAGAAGATGTCATTAAATTTTCGTGAAAAAATATGAATTATTCGCCGAGAAACCGCGAGTTGATTGTCGAAAATCATAAAATCGTTTTTTTCGCATTTTCGGTTAAAAAGGCAATTTTGACCATGTTCCCCCAATTTTAGAAAAAAATAAATGTCATATTCGTGTTCAGCACCCTCGAAAATATAAAGATAGACTGTTTTTAGCGACTAGAACGAGGTTGGTCGGTATGTGAAAAAAAAGGGGGTGTTCCTCTCCTCTACTAATAACAGATCGTTAAAAAATAAGCTCGAATGCACTCTTAATTCTCTTAAATTTGCTGATTTAATAAAAAAATTTATAGTTATGTTTTAAAAAGGAGAATTCCATTTTCATACCACTTTTGAGTACTTTAAACTTCGTAGGGAATAGCCAGCAGGGTAAGGGCACGGGAACGGGAAATTTATAAGTTAAACCTGAAGTATAGCGGTTTGATTCACCGCTGTGGCGGAACTTTTTTCTTTTTGTTTTTAGTACATTATTAATAAGTGAATAAATAATTTTTTAAAACAAATAACTTTGCTTTATTTTAAATTCAATGTTTTTTAGACAAAAATTGTGAAGAAAGAACTTAAAACAAAAATAAAAAAATTTCACCACAGCGGCGAATCAAACCGCCATATCTGTCATAAACGTACAAATGGCGTACGGTACCTATTTTACCAAGTAAAACTGAAAAAACAAAGGTCACTGACAATATACCAACGCCACTGGATAAATCGATAGCAGTCAATTGAGGAAGTGAGAGGGAAGAACACACGCACGCGCTCGCCAATAAAAAGTCAGATGGTCAGGTCTTTCGATAAAAATCACCGATTATGTAATTCGGAGGGTGTGGTAATTGTGGTTTTTCGTACAACGCTGCCAGAGCTTGAAGAAGCCCATAACAAATTTGGAAAAGTTTTCCATCTTTTAATATTCGTAAATTGAAAAAATTATGTTAATAGAAAAATCCGAGGAAACAAGCTTATTAAAAAATTAACGTTTAATCATATTGTTAATAATAAAAAGTCCCTTTTCAAATTATTATCACTACATACTTAGCACTTTAGCTTTTTCATAGTTAAACGTGGCAATATCGAATGTTTTCGACTACATTCGTTTCACGGCTTCAGATTAACTTGCCAAAGTATACTAGTGAATTGATGGTTTTATTATACTAAATTTTTGGAAGCAGTAGAAAAACATCATTATGATTATTAGCTCGTCTTCAGACAGTTATGTAACGTTTCTATTTTCTCACATTTTGCCCCGTTAAATAAATTAATTATCTTCGAATAATCCCTATCTAAGTACGGCCCTTGCGTGATATCTTCCCTTGGAAGGTTAGGACAAATGTTCCGTATACGGTAATTCCGACATCCAATAAAAATTAATAGAAGTATCCCGACCAAGGATTAAGGTCCCTAATTTCCGATTTTCAAAAGCTCTTTATATCGGCTATATAATATATTTTATGAATCTAACAATAGGTATCTTTCTGAAGTTATGGCAGCAATCGCTTTTTGTGGGTATTCCCTAGTATTAGTTTTTGTAATATTTTTTGGTGGGAAAAAGGATTCTGAAAGCTACCTCCCGCCGAATCTCATAAAAAAGAAGGTTCACCCGGAATTTATCGTGCCGTCCTTCCGTATCGTTCATATTTTTAGCTTTCCGCTGATTATCGTTGGTTGGGAAACATTAAACTTTAAAATAATACACTGCTTTTTTTCGGGCCGAGATGGGAAACTCATGTTCGACTGGGTCCTTAACCAGTTCCCAGACAGTGTTGGACTCATCCCCACGGGAATGCCTACCAACCAAACACCTCAATCTCGCCGCTTCTCCCGCCTTGGAATCACTACCATAGCATACTTCAAGACGCGCGGTATTACATAATAATGGTTCGAAAGCTCGTTATATAGAGACATCGAGAGAGAGAGAGTCAAGATACCGCACTTTTCTGCTTCGTAAGCACGTTAGAGAGAGTCTTGAAATACCGCACTTTTTATAGGTATACGTCTTCGCGTATGAGGCTTGCTTTCTGCAACCGTAAGAGAGTGAGCTAGAGTTTACTTTTCTTTTGAATTGAAGAGCACAATTTTTGGTGTTTGCGAGATGTTGATGGGTGTATTGAACCAAAGTAGTCAGCTCTCTTGACAAGAAATGATTAGCGACAAGAGAAATTATTTCAATATAAGAGAATATCTCTTGCCTATAGAAAGAAGTTCTTAGCTAAAGTAGGATGGTTCTCTTGAAGAAATGTCTTGAATCTCTTGAATATTTTTCTCTCCAACCAAGTATAGTTTGTTTTGCTTCAAGAGCTATGAAAATTATAAATATCACGGCATTCATTCAAGGGACATTTCAATTCTCCCAAGTAATCCTCTGTGACCGCTACTGGAGTAGAGGTTCGGTTTACGACAGACACGGCCGACTGCTCTTTGCGTTTGCGCGCGCCTGCCTGCACGCCTGCAGTAGTGCAGTAATTCAGTATCTGATGATGAAACAGTGGCATGGTGAGATTGGTGAGAACGATTCTCAACACAAAAGTGGTCTGTGATTCTAAAAATTTATGGTGTTATACATATATATTCATTCTGGATTACAGTTTTTCATTATTTAGACATGGGGTTAAAGAACTTATTGGAACACTGGAAAATTATGCATTTATTGCCCATTTTCGAAGGTAAGTTGTATTAGAATATTATATTTATATACTCAATATATATGCCTATACCAATATTATACAAATAAAAAGGCTGCCCAATATGTACTACTTCCTTATATCTATTATTGTAAATGATGTATTTTATTAAATTACGGTTTTGTTAGATGCTTTGCTATAGAAATACTTAGATTAACAATGGCGTCCTTGAATCTTTTAACGGCCGGCATTTTCATATTTTGCTCATACCTATAATACGGTCTTTAGCTGAGCACCTTGGGTCTTAAGCCAAGATAATTTTGCTAAGCTCAATACCATAGGGTTTCAGTTGAAGTACAATTGGTTTTGGACTAAAATCTTTTCTCTTCAGCAAAAAGAGAAAGGTTTTGTAACAATATCATTTCCTCTTCACTGGGATAATTAGGTAGGTAGGTAATAAAAAACAAAAAAATATTAAATTATTAATCTTTTGTAGATTGATGAATAGATTGATGAACAGTTGGAAAAAAAGTCAAGGCTGACGACTCATCAGATGATGATTATTTTTTAAAATTTACCAATTGTCATCGTTGATCAGTGGCGGCTCTTGAACTTTTTAAGAGAGGAGGCTGGGCATTGGACATAAAAATATACTATTCAGCCAATTAGTTCAATCTTTGCGCAGCGATCGTACCTGCAGCTACTTCAGTGACAAAATTGATTGTTGCCCAGCAAGAACCAACGTGGAGGTATATGTTTCACATGCCAATTTTTTTTTGTTCACATAATTCATTGTGCATTGCTATTTTATGAAAAAAATTATATTTCAGAACTATAATTTACCCACATAGCATTGAAAGAAGATTCATATGCCAAGTATAAGCCTTCAACGTCCCGTAAAAGATGTTCGTTTCGGTACATGATTAGCATATGCTGTCCACATACTTTTGAGCACATCCCTGTACATACATCCATAGCAAGTGCTAAGAATTTAAGATTCAAACTTGTTTTTTCCGTAGATCTTTCGCATATGATTCGCACATACCATAAAAGTCCACCTAAAGCCTTTTTTTTTAATTATATATTTAGCATGTAATAATGATTTACCATTAACTAAGATCCTTTTCACTACATTCACCGCATATGCTAAGTATATACCTTGAAGAATATCAGAAGTATTTTATTTCACAGATATCCTAAGCATGTGATAGGGATTATCAATCAGGTCAGGTAATTTCACATCAGATCTTCAGCACGTTTTATTCGTTTTACATACATGTATGAATTATTATTTACTATTTTCGTTTAATAGATCCAAAGCCATCATTGGTGTTGTACCCTTTCATTTTAAATATGCATCTGCCGATATCAGAATTAACCCAAAAGCCCATCCTTAGCATGTGCAAAATATAAAACACGGAATATTATTTGGTACATTAAAATGCCCGATTTCACCAACGAGATGCAAGGAAGTTCCTAACTAAGTAATTCCTACGGTAGGAAATACCTAAATCCGATACTTACCTTAATCGGATTTCACCAAGCTGAGAAATCCTAAGTTAAGAAATACCTAGTTAAAAACTTGATTTGGAAAGTTTTGGTACCACTATTTGACAAGTATAGTGTATTTCCATGGAAATAATCCCAAATAATGTGCTGATGTTAAATTTATTTGACGTATTGCGTTTAATCTTGTTATTATTGAGTTCGTTTATATTGTTTAAAATGGAAGAAAAAAGAAATAGAGGTGCAAATTATACGGAAGACGAGAAGGTGAAATTATTGAATTTATTACAGAGACATAGTGAAATTATAAGTAAAAAGACTGATTCTGTGATTAACAAAAAAAAAGAAAATGCTTGGTTGAAATTGGAGCAAGAGTTTAACAATCATATTAAAAGGTAACATTCATTGCAATGCTTATTAGATTAGAAAGTTTTGAATTTTGAATATTTTAGGAATGTAATTAGCTTGAAAAAAATGTGGAGTAAATTGAAATATGAAGCTAAAACATATAAAAGCAAATTAAAAATAGATATAACGGGCACGGGTGGTGGACCAAGCACATTAAAAGAGAATGATATTTTGGAACTGGTGTAAGTTTTGATTGGAAGAGCAGGTGTAGGAATAGAAAATATTCCTGATTGTGATGAAAGAAAACGTAATAGAGGTAAGCACAATTCATACTTTGAAAAACATAATTCTAGTAATTGTGAGTAATTTTATAATTTTGCTAGGTTCAGGGTATATCAGTCACTTATGAAAATGAAAGGGTTAGCTTCCTCGTTTATATGTTTCTTTAGTTAATTTGTATTCTATCTGATACTATCCAATAGAAATTAAAAAGAGAGATAGTAACTGAGAAGATACTGGTTTACATTTACTTCAAGATCAGATCAATATACCACAAACCTAGACAAACTATGAAAAGCATGACTTCCTTGTAAATAACATATTTTTGGTTCTAGAAATGAATGTTGATCGAGCAAATGAAATCTTGATACCAGTGGTGCAGCATGAACTGGAGAGCGAAATAAAGGAAACATTTCTAATCTCAGAAGTTCAAGATGTAAGCAGTGAGGCAATGGAAACAGTCACATCACAGGCAACAGAATTACAAACTGCAAGCTCCTCCAGACAAATGCAAAGAACACCTGCGTCAAGAAGAAGGCCATTCATAAAAGCTTCTACCAAGGACCAGTTACAGAAAGAAAAAATTGAGACGGAAAAAATGAAACAAACTTTGATGGGCCAGGAAATAAGACATGGGGTTGCAAAGCGAGAGGAAGAAAAAGAGCTTTTCGAGCTGGAAAAGCGAAAAAAAGAACAATCTATTAAATTAAGAAGTATTATTTTACAAAAGTTAGAAAGTAAGGTTCAATAGACACATGGTTCATATTTTTTATATTAAGATACTATATTATTTTTATAGGTAATGAAGACGTGGACCCTTCCTTAATTCAAAAAATTTTTAATGATTTGTGAAAGGACTAGTGATTGTATTCTAAATAAACAAATGTTCAGTTGTAATAGTTTTATTGATTTTGGTAGTAAAAAGAAATAAATTACAATGACCATAACATATACATATACAAATACTTTGGGTAAATTATTTGTCATTTTGTCAACAAAACACAGCCTGATTATCACTTTGCAAAGTTAATCAAATATTGAAAAAATTATTAACAATCAATTCACGAGTTGAAAAATGTCTGTCATTATTTTCATTTCTTATATTAATTTGCCCCTCTGCAATTAAATTTTCTATATTTTCAATGTCATTTGGAGGGACATCTTCATTTTGTTCAATGCAAATGTTATGCAGAATAGCGCACGCTATTATTACTTTTATTGCAGTTTGCAACTTCAGTCTTAATCCTAATGCCAATGCTGGAAATCTTCTTTTCAGTACTCCATATTGTCGTTCCACTGTATTTCGTGTTGAAATATGTGCTCTATTATAGCTTGTTTGTGGCAAGTTACGTGGATTTAAATATGGTGTTAATAAATAATTCTGAAAATAAACAAAAGAATGATTAAATCACTACTTGATAGGATTCCAAGGATCAATACTTGGAGAATAAGGCTTAACAGTTGATTATGTTTTACCTACAAAGCATATCCATTATCTCCTAACAATATACAATTATCAAATAATCCTTGCTCAAACTGTTGATGGAGCCTACTATTTTGAAAAATAGTAGAATCATGTGTCGAACCGGGCCATCTTGACACTATATTAGTAATTTTCAAATCTGCTGAGGATACGGTCTGTACATTAATGGAAAAGTATCCTTTACGGTTTCTGAATATTTCTGCATCTTCTCCTCCTTTGAAAAATAGTTACTATTAGTGATTAAAAAACACTATTTTTCCTTTAATATACATACTGAATACTGAAGATGAGAAACAAGAAGTTGAACTGATGTAACTACCACGTACCAGGACTTTGGATCTTCACATGTGTACAATCGATAGTTCCTATAACATTGGGAAAGCCTGCTATTCCGAAAAAATTCCTCTTAGCGCTTAACTGCTCTTCATTCGTTGTGGGAAATTTTATGAAATTGTCTTTGAGGTTACATATAGCTCCTGATACCCTTTTAATTACTCGGCAACACGTAAACGCACTAACACCTGCTAAGTCCCCAACTTGCATTAAAAAACTTCCAGTGGCATAAAAACGCAGTGTTAATAATAACTGGTTTATGGGAGAGACGGATTCATTTCTGAAAAAAATAATATTAATTTACATACCTTCTGGCAATACTGTCTTTCTATACATTATTAAAATGACGTCGGTGTTTTATTTGATCAAAAACCTCCTCGAAAAACTCCAAAAGCTGCAATTAACTCATTATTCGCGTAGTAGTTACTTAGTTTAAATAGTCTAAAGAGTGTAGTAATAACTTACCTATCACTTCCAACTTCTAGAGAATCTTCAATTCTCTCTAATATTTCTAACGCCGTATTTTTGTGTAATCGAAAACGCCGAAAGAAATCAGTTTCGTCTAATGTGTCAAAATAGTTGGTACGCGGACGAAATACACGTTCTCGGGCCCCTTCATTTTCGGACTCTGATGAACTATCAAACCTTTCAAGACGTTCTACAAAACGAACAGCTCGCATATTTTCAATATAATGACTAAATAACAACAAAAATTCTGCAAAATTGATGTGTATCGACCTCAATGACAATGACAACTAAAAATGTCAGGTTAAGCATTTCCTAAATACTCTAGGCAGACCTAACAAGCTATCCTAACGTTAGGTATTTCCTATCGTCCTTAGGCATTACTTAACGCGTGGTGAAACGCAAATTGCACTTAGGAATTCTTAATTCCGGTTTAGGTATTACCTAACTTTAGGAATTAGTTGGTGAAATCGGGCAGTAAAGCACATGCTACGCATATACCATAAAATGAAGTCAATGGCGAGTATATACCTTTAGCATGCGATAATGACCTAATATATATTATTTATTAAGCTAACTTCAATCGATATTGAAGCCATTATATCTTTCCATTTATAATATACACTTAGCATGTATATATCTGAATAATCTGATGATTAACCTCAAATCATATTTTTAGCATGTGCAAAGTATAAAACATAGAACATTATTTGGTACATTCAATGCACATGCTGAATACGTCCTTCGCACATGCGATCACATCCTGTTTCAGCATATTCGAAATAATACATAAACGCATCAAAAGAGGGCGCTGACTTTTATTTGTAGCTTTACACCGATTCATATGTAACCACGGAAATCAAATACCGGACCAAAGCTTAAGAATTATACTTACCTGGCGTAGGGGTTGCCGTGATCAACATGGCATGCTGATGGCATGGAGGTCCCCCCAGAACAAGGATTTTTAATTGCACTAATTAATAATGTTACATTGGTAAATGGTAAATGAAAAATAAGAGGTTGACAAAAAGTTGACTTCTATATCATGTACATAGCACCTAAAAAGTGTATATGCATTGCAAGCGAGAAACTTCAGAAGAGCATGTGCAAAGTACATTCTTTTCGTAAGAGGAAGTGTAATGGATATGCGTAGGTCCTGCGAATAATACGAGATATCCATAGCATGTGCCTAGCATCTACACTAGCACATGTATAGGAGATTAATAGCACTCGGATAGGTATATAATATATACGCCGATAACACATGCCTAGGATGTACTGTATATCAGAAGGCCCATAGCTAGAAAATGCGTAGCATGTGAAAATAATGTGCTATCACATGCTTGTTGGCACTTTGAACTTTTTATTGCAGGGTACATACTCAGCATCTTATAAGGACATCTTTCATCACATTCTGAAAACCTGATCAGCATGTGACCAGGGCGCAACACAATCTATTTATAGCACTTGTTTTGGTATTATTTGAGAACATGCTTTGCACATCCATGTTCTTTTTGAAAATATTCCACGCATATGCTTAGGATGTCAAATTGCTATGTGGGTATCTAAAAGTGTATTGGAAAACTCTTTTGAAAACACATTCGAATAAGTTTTTATTCGTCAAGTGGTAACACCTTGTAAAATTCATGTAAATCGGAAAATCCTATCTTAATTTGACCTTTAATAGTATCTAAAATTTCATAAAAAAGTTGTTTATAATGTGATTTCTTGTCTACCAAATTATATGGTTTTCTCCTTTTCGCGGGAGGAGCCTCATCAGTTGGATAATTTTCAAATAAAATATTAAAATGAAATTCTTTATTACGGAAACTTGAAATTTTATCAATGAGAAGCTTCCAACGCTCTCTTGAATAAATTATATCAGTGAATTTATGTTGTAAAATTTGAAAAATAACATCAGTTTGTTCAGATATTAATTCAAATGTATCAAGAAAATACAAAACTTAATTATTCCCGCTAATCATCTAAAATTCTAAAACAAAACAAGCACGCACGAACCCACGCTCGTATTCTGTATTCCGTAGTTCGTATTGGTTCGTATATCATCGCAACTGATGGAAGCTAAGCCTCCAGAGAGTGTTGCCATTTGCGCTTTTTTCACGGTATTAGCAATAGTAGAAAAAACGGCAACTGTGTTGAGCAGCACGTGTTTCGAGAGAAATGTTTGTGGAGTCTTGTCTCAGGGCACTGTTGTCAGCTTCTAATAAAGTAGTGAAAACGGGGAATTTATTGTGAAATTAAAAATTTTTAGATAAACTGGAAATAAAATGAAGAATAATCAACAACATATTTCTGGTGCTATTTGCTGGATAAATTGTTGAGGAGGCTGAGCCTCCTTCGAGGAGCCGCCACTGTCGTTGATAACTTTAAAGTTTCGCCTGCGCCTTGTTTCAACACAGAAGAAGTGGCTACAAAATCTGTTTATTATTGTTTTTATTATTTATGATTGTTTTTATTTATTTTGATATGTTTTTGTTTTCATTTGTTATGTAAGTTCATGCAACTGTGTAATAAACAATAAATTGGTTTATATTTTCAAATTATTGTTTTTTTCAAGCTTTTGGATTAATGAATATATGGCTTCCTATCAAAATCCTATACTATTAAACCAAGATAGATTTGGTCTCTAATCAAAGAAAATATTTTGAGCTCAATAGTATATGCTCTTGGACCAAGAAAGATTTCCTTTCAAAGCAAAGTCTAAGGTTCTCATGTCAAGAAAGTTGTTTTTTTTGTTGAAAATCTAGGCCTTTCCCCAAGAAAGATTTGCTTTCAAATCAAGTTCTAAGGTTCTTATATCAAGAGAGTTGTTTTTTTATAGTTCTACGGCATTGTCCCAAGAAGTGGATTCTTCGAAAGAAAATATTTAGGTTTTGTATCAAGAAAGAAATATCTTACATATTAATTTGAAGATAAGTCTTTAAGAACTTTGAACAAATAAATTAAATTCTTCCGCGAAGAAATTTTAGAAACTTGAAAAGACAGTTAATCTTTTGGCTGAAGAAACCTCGCTCTTGGAACTATTCAAAAGCGCCAATACTTTGGGCCAAAGTTATAATCTTTTCTTCCAAGAGTTTCTTTTTTTCAGTGTTGAAATATAAATAAATCTGTTGGATTGTTTTCCCAACATTCTCCCTCGGCGGGTTATGGTCCAATGTAGGTAAGGGGCGTAGAGAAACTAGTTAGTTTGGGAGAAAGTGTGTGAGGGAGAGAGAGAAAGAGAGAAAGTGGAAATGATCCATACTGTTGATCTAATTTTCAGATTGAGCATTGTTCTCAATAGGTAGGGGGCATATCTTAGTGATAGGTCTAATGCACTCCCCGGTGGATGTTCGCTGGCGCACGACTCTGACTTTTCCGTCGGCATCCGGCATTGTTTCTACCACCCTTGCTAGTGGCCATCTGAGAGGCAGATTAGTTTCGTCCCCAACCAAAACCATATCATTTACTTTTATATTTTTAATAAGTTTCATCCGATTTTGTAACCGGTTTAAATATTCATCTGACCATCTTTCCCAAAATGTTTGTTGAATTTTGGTGCATCTCTGCCATATTGAGAGTCTGTTCTCTGATACTAAAGTCAGGTCTTTGTCAGGATATGCGGTTAAACTTTATCCTATTAAAAAATTACCTGGAGTTAATACTTACAGATCCGATGGATCTGAAGAAAGAGGGGTAAGAGGGCGTGAATTAAGTATCGCCTCAATCTGCGCAAGGACAGTGCCAAATTGTTCAAATGTTAGCAAGGAGTTTCCTACAATTCTAAATAGGTGATATTTGGTACTTTTTATTGCGCTTTCTGACAGCCCACCTGCATGCGAGGCTCTGGGAGCAAGAAATTTCCACTGAATTTCGTTTTTAGCGAGGAAGTGGAGAAGATTTAATCGAGAAGGGGCCTCCAAAATCTACACCTGTTTTCTGAAACAGGCGTGAAGCTTCAGCTCGGTCTTTGGGTAGAGCAGCCATAATTTGCTGGGCCATTTGAGCATTAAATCTGGAGCATGTGACATAGGCATTTGACGAGCTAATCACGTCATCTGTGACCTTCAAATGAGTAACGCTAATTTTGAGGCAGAGGTGTGAATATTTTTTGAGCAAAATTATTTTCATTTCTGACGTTTGCAGTAGTGTTGAGATGAATCTTTATAAATTTCACTTTCTAATGGTACCCCAACCACTTTCCAGAATACCAGCTGGCCTACGCAGCTGCCAGGTTTCAGTCTAAATTATATCTTCAAAGTTATTCAGGTGTTTCCAGACTTCGTGACAACACAATAAACTTGCACATACAAGACTGAAAACACTTTCCAAAACAACTAACACATTTCATACTATCCTTTTACATAGGGGAGGGGCTAGTTAATCTAGTAGAGGACTACCTGACAGGGCGTGCGATAGTGGACACTAGGGGGAGAAGGTATGGGACGGATATTGGAGTTCCCCAGGGCTCGGTTCTGGGACCGACGCTTTGGAAGTGTGTGTTTGATGAAGTTTGTGGGATAGCATGTGAAGAAGAATGTGAGATTACGGTGTATGCGGACGATGTATGTCTGGTATGTACAGCAAAGGAAGAGGTGGAGATAGAAAGAAAGGCGGAGAGGATGTGTAGGAAGATTGTGGAGAAGATAGAGCGGTGTGGACTGGAAGTGGCTGAGGATAAGACGGTGGGGCTACTGGTTAAGGGGCGGAGCAAGGCAAGGCAAGGGAGGTGGGGGTGATGGGGAAGGGAAAGGAAATTCGGATGGAGGAAACGGTGAAGTATCTGGGGGTGTGGTTGGATAGCCAATTATCCTCCAAAACCCATATGTTGAAGGCTGCACAGAAGGAAAAAGTAAGGGCAGCGTGGCTAGGAAAATTGATGGGTAATGTGAAAGGACCGGGAGAATGGAAGAGGAGGATAATTGGTAGGACGGTAGAGCAGAGTATGCTTTATGGCGCGGAAGTGTGGGGTGAGAAAGCAGGGGTGAAAGCGAGGGTTAGACCACTCCTGCGGGTGCAGAGAGGAATACTTCTGAGGGTGGTGCAGGCGTACAGGACAGTGGGTGGACTGGCAGCAGCAGTGCTGTCACGGTCCTATCCATTATCCATTGATGGCTAGAGCCAGACAGAAACGCTGGAGGGGTGCGAGCAGAGAGATAGTACAGGAATGGATGGATGAGGAAATGGAGAGAAGGTGGGATGAGTATGAGGGCGCGCTAAAAGGAGCGATTGGGAGCAGTAGAAATTGGATGGACCGGAAATTTGGAGAGGTGAACTACTTCTTGACGCAGGTGCTCACAGGGCATGGGTCGAGAGTAGGCTACCTCCACAAGATTTGGAAAAGAGAAACTGGAGTGTGCGAGAGATGTGAAGTGGAGGATGATGTGGGACATGTGTTTAGATGTTGGAAGAATGAGGAAGTTTTGAAGAAGTTAGAAAATAAACTGGGAGAGGCGGTGTATTGGGAAAATATGGTGGGGATTATGTTGAGGGGCGAGGAGGAATGGATGGAGATAAGTGGCGTAGTAGAGAGCATGATTAGGGAAGGAGAAGGACTTGCTATGGCATGAGAGAGGTAGGAGTGATAGAAGGAAGAAGATGATGGAGAGTGTGTGAGGGACCGCCGCCCTTCTTGACGTATGCTAGGGTAGTGATTCCAAGGCGGGAGCAACGGCGAGTTTGAGGTGGGTTTGGTTAGTAGGCATCTCCGTGGGGATGAGTTCAAAACTGTCTGGGTACTGTTTGAGGACCCAGTCGAACATGAGTTTCCCATCTCGGCCCAAAAAAAAGGTCAATAATGGACAAGTTCAAATATCTTGAGAATCCAGGGATAGTTATTTAACAAAAACTTGTGCAGCATAATTTTGTATGCCCAGGAGATTGTCTTTAACATATTATGTTGGTGAAAGCATTTATAAGATTCGCACCTCATTCCGCTCAAGGAAAAAGCCCCTCTCGTAATATTTCTGGTACTCGGTCAATAATAACAGTCTTCCCACCTTGGTGTATAATATAGGTACTATTAAACGGTGGTAATTTAAAACATTATTGTATTGTGTTTAGTTTAACGATCAAAAGAACTTACCTGAAGTTCGATCGTAATTATATGAGGGTCCAGTCCGAGAATATTACATAATTGTGTAGTAGTGCCTTTCCGCACTTATTACCACGAGGTTCAAAGTAAAAGCAGAAATGGCCCGTCCGGTCCTGTTCACCGGTCGGATAGTTCACGTTAGCTTCGGTTCGCTCCCACTTTCTTCATTCTTTAAAGTATTCGGTTGTTTTACCTGCAATCACAGGGCTGGGAAGGGTGAGGGTATATAATATTTTCGGACTGGACCCTCATATAATTACGATCGAACTTCAGG